>LAPY01000933.1:39555-53070 GCA_000970635.1 Eragrostis tef | reverse complement strand
GCAGCGCCGCCTCCATCCCCAGCTCCGCCTCCGCCCGCGGCGCCTCCCGAAACCCTAGCCGCCGCGGCGCCCTCCTCCTCTGCACCTCCGCCAGAAGCGACGTCCCTGTTGGCGGAGGAGGCCCGCCAAAAGCGCCGCAACCAAGAGGAGCTGTGCAGGCTCTACGAGTGCCACCGCCGCATCCGCAACTGCTTGGCCAGCAAGGACCCGGCCCTCTTGCCCCAGCTCGAGCAGGACTACCTCCTCCTCATCTCTGCCTCCCGAGGTGTATAATTCCTTCCACTCCTCCCTCTATGTGTGATGACATGCAGTATAATTGGAAATTAAGCTGGTTGTTAGCTGATTTTGGAGTGACCTGGGCATGCTTGAAAACCATTCCACACCTGAAGCTAGGTTGTTTGTTGGGAAAGCCTCGATGCATGATGAAATCCTGAGTACATCGTTTTATTGATTTCTTCAGTTGTCCTAGGTTATCGCGCAGCACTGTGATTGTTGGGTATGAATTTTAGGGATGTTAACAGATGTAAAACAAACTGAATCACATAATTTGACAAGACGACTTTGCAGTGGATCCCATGTGCTAACTTTTTCATCTCGTTATGTCAATTCAAGTGGGTTGATTTGCAGCTCGCTAGATGTTAGTAGATCTCTAGTTATCTTCAGAAGTTGCGCATTACATTAAGTCAGTATCTTGTATGTAAACAATTGTTGATGATGTGAATAAGAGTGTACCAAAACAATGATAAAATATGGCTGAAATACCTGATCTGAAACATAATTTTTCGAAGTAAAAGTTGACTATGTACTGATGCATCATTTATAAAAACCGAAGTAAGCTGACTTGTTATTAATTGCACGGAAACTATTAAGTTTAGGAAAAGTATTCATGATTAAAGGTTCCATTCTCTCAGGAACTGTAAAACTTGATCTTACTCTTAGAACTTTCTGCTATACCATTGATGCTCAATTGTTCTTTTGATGGCAATCATGCTTCTTTGGATCTTAGCAAATAATGAAGGGAAAACTTTCAAAGTATCTCCAAGAGTTGAGGGTGTGAATATACCCTGGCATTTCATTGTGGCAACCTTCTGTTTCATTTATTTAATATCCAGAATTGCAATCTAAAAGAGTTAAAACCATCTTTATCTGTTTCTTGTGTCATATTAAAGGCGTTAGTGTTTATCTCCATGGCTCATTTTGGTTAACAAAGAGTAATATTAATAGATAGAATTGCTAAGTATAATTGCATTTGATACCAGTAAGCAAGTCATTTGCTACTATGGCTAAAACCTTACCTATATTTTTCATATCTATCCATACAGGTTCAGCAAGTGCACAGCGTTTCCTGTCTTTATTAATCCCTCGATTTTCCCCGTACTGTCCTACTGCACTCGAGGCAGCAGCTAAAGTTTCTATCAATATGTACAAATCGAGCATTGACATTGTAACAAAAGGGGAGGGACCAGGTTATCGCGCGGTGTGATTGTCTGAGTGTGGGTTTTTGGGATGTTAACAGATGTAAAACAAATTGAATCACATAATTTGACGATCCCATGTGCTAACTTGTTCATCTCGTTATGTTATTCAAGTGGGTTGATTTGCAGCTCACTAAATGTTATCAGATCTCTAGTTATCTTCAGAAGTTGTGCATTACGTTAAGTCAGTATCTTGTATGTAATAACGTAAACAATTGCTGATGATGTGAATAATAGTTTGCCAAAACAATGATAAGATATGGCTGAAATACCTGATCTGAAACATAATTTTTCGAAGTAAAATTTGACTATATACTGATGCATCATTTGTAAAAACCGAAGTAAGCTGACTTGTTGTTCATTACGCGTAAACTATTAAGTTTAGGCAAAGTATTCATGATTAAAGGATCCATTCTCTCAGGAACTGTTAAATTTGATTTTACTCTTAGAATTTTCTGCTATTCCGTGGATGCTCAGTTGTTCTTTTGATGGCAATCATGCTTCTTTGGATCTTAGCAAATAATGAAGGGAAAACTTTCAAAGTATCTCCAAGAGGTGTGAATATACCCTGGCATTTCATTGTGGCAACCTTTTGTTCCATTTATTTAACATCCAGAGTTGCAATCTAAAAGAGTTAAAACTATCTTTATCTGTTTCATGTGTTATATTAAAGGCGTTAGTGTTTTTCTCCATGGCTCATTTTGGTTAACAAAGAGTAATATTAGATACACTTGATACCAGTAAGCAAGTCATTTGCTACTATGGTTAAAACCTTACCTATATTTTTTCATGTCTATCCATACAGGTTCAGCAAGTGCACAACGTTTCCTGTCTTTATTGATCCCTCGATTTTCCTCATACTGTCCTACTGCACTCGAGGCAGCAGCTAAAGTTTCTATCAACATGTACAAATCGAGCATTGACATTGTAACAAAAGGGGAGGTAGGAAACGGTTTTGCATGCCAGACAGCTAGAGCTTGTATTGTTGGCTTAACTGACATATGCTCTGCAGCATCTTCTGAAGCACCCAAGTCACCTGTTCTCACAGGAATATGCTCTGCAGTTTATATGACTGTTCTTGCCTTCTTCGTTTCAACTTTTGATAGGAAGGATATATATCACATAGGCTCTAGAAACTTTTCAGTGCTTCAGGACCCTGTGAAGCTCTTAGAGACTTTAAAGGAGTTGAAGGATACCAACCTACCGGAACTTGATTATTTGTTTGAACTGAGAGCACTTTGCTTGCTATGCACATTTCTTTTATTCCCGGAAAATGTGCTAGAAGCCAGTTTTGCACTTCTTGCTTCTAGAGACACTGATGATGTCAAAGGAGGACTTTACTTTTTAAATCAGCTAACCAGCTGTCTGAATGTTGATGTTGCCAATGATGCTCTTGGTGATAAGACTGATGGGCAGTGTTCAGGAGTGGAAATAAATATGTCTGATGCCAAAAATATTATGGATCCACAGCCTTCTTCTAATGATAATGTTCTTTTAAGAAATTCTATGGTAGAGTCAAATGAATGTTACATGACAATGGTATCTCTCTCTCTCTCTCTCTCTCTCTCTAATGTTAAAATCTTCACCTTTCCATTTGATTGATTGCAAACTGCAACAATCATGTGGTAGGGCTGCTATGTAGTCTCCTCTTTATTTAAATTGGCTTTTATGTTAATTTACTTTACAATATTGGTTTCACTTGCAGGCAATGTCTAGACATCGATCTTTAAGACGCTGGATATATTTAAGGCACAAAAAATTATGTGATTCCGGTGAACCTGCTCTGGTTTCAGAGGTGTCAGCTTGTTTGAAAGTTTTGGGTTCTTTATCAGAACTTGCTGAGGATACAAGTCACATGGACACTGAACCATCAGTTCCGGAGAAACTTGACAAAAATATCAGAGAAAATGTGCGATCAGATAAAGTAATTTCTTCGTCTGAGCAGGAATTGCTTTCCAAAAGTGACAGCATTGATACAAATGTAGAAAAATCTTCACTAGTCAAGAACATGGATATGGATTGTACTCATGATAAGATATCTCAGAAACTGACAGATGCAAAAATTGATAGCTCCGAAGGAGCTAGTGTGGTCTCTGTTGCGGCGCATAAAGGTATGAAACCAGATTTGCTCACGCCAAAATCTACATATGATTCTGCTGGAGGATCTACAACAGTAACTTCTCCAGGCCAGCATTTTGGGAAGGCGAAGCATTTACATTCTGAACCATTTGATATGTATGGTGCTTCCGTCTCAAGGGATGTGATTTCAGTTTCAAAGGAACTTTGGGTTGGCTCATTGGGAAATAGAGCTGCAGATGCATTAGTCAGATCTAAGTTTGAGGAGTTTGGTCCACTAGGAAACCTTTTATTTTATCCATCGAAGGATTTTGCCTTAGTTGAGTACAGAAACATAATACATGCTGTTCGTGCATGTAGAAATATGCAGGGTTCCACTATTTGGGGTGGTTTTCTTCAAATTAGGTATTTAGACAGACTAATAGGCTGTCAGGGATTTATTGGTGGTGTAGCTATTGGTGAAAGCCGTCACATATATGTTGCTAACGTCAAGAACCAAAAAGACAAAGACGAGGTGTTTGATCAGTTGAAGGCAGCAGGCTTGAAGAGGCCATGTGGCATTACTGACATCTCCAATGAAAATGCTTTGCTTCTAGAATTTGAGACGGCAGTTGATGCAGCTACTGCAAAAGTATACGTTAGGCGTCAAGCTCATGCAGATGTTTGTTCCAAGGATAATTCACCTGGTCATCAGATTTTGGTGCAAAATATAGACAACTCAGTCCCTGACATGGAGTTTATCAATGCCTTCACTAGATATGGCGAGGTCATTAGGTGGCAATTCAATAAGCCTAATGGCAACTGCTTGATAATTTATAGATCACATGATGCTGCTGCCTATGCGAAATCACAATTGCACGGCGCAAGATTTGGGATGAAGTCAATCACCATTGAGTCGAGGACAGGCACTGCAGGATCCTTTCCTGACAACAGCATTCACCACGACATCAGGCAAGCTTACATCCTGACTCACAAAGTTATTTTATGGATGAAACATTGGTTGCATATGTTGTTTATTTCACAATCTGTACAGTGATTGGATCATAACTCACTCTAAATGAGGATTTCTCTTGTTGAGACAAATTTTCTACGTCTGATCAATGCACTCTTCGAAGTATATGTAAGAGCATGTGGGATCAATTGCATTTGTTTACATGCCTCCTGAATTTTATAGGAACTAAAATAATATGCCATTATAAACACACCAGTTCTGTTTATGCAGCTGAAAAAGCCAGTCTCTCTGCATATGGCCTGATCTATTATGGATGTGTGTTCTGTTTGATTAGCATGCTGTTCCTGCTTATTTAAATTAGATGTTGTGGAGATGCACTATCTGAACTAAACATACCACAAAATAATCTAGGATGGTTCTTGTAAGTCAGTGTTAACATGAGTCTTTTGATTGGAGTGCTGCTATTCTTATGGAAACAAGTATCTTTTGATTGGAATGTTGCAGGTGCAGAAAATTGCACCTTCTGCTTTATTACTCACATCACAAAATTGTTTGATTAGGGCGTCCATTGAAAGAAGTAACAGAGTCTTACCTCCAATGCTATTTCTTTTTTCTTTCTGTGGCCTTTATATCTGGCTTAGCTCCCATGTTGCCTGTGTAACATTTTATGATATTCCACTATACCAGCTAAGCAGAAGCTTAAACACTTTGTCAAACCCATTTTATCCTGTGCCACCCTGTTGGCATCGAATAAGCATTAAGACACTCCCATGTCATTGCAACTGTTTAGTCGCACATCTTTAAATACTCCCTCCGTTTCACAATACTTATGATTCTAGCCTTCCAATTTTTTTTGCCAAAATACTTATGATTCTCACATTTCGATGCATCATTCTCACTTCCCTATGCATCTCAATCTCTATCTCTCTCCTTATTTTCTGTGCACTGCACCCTTTTCACTTCTCCTTGTTTCCTGTGCCCGGAGCTAGAATCACAAGTATTGTGATTCGTGAATCAGAGGGATTAATTCTGGTTGTTGATACCACTTTACATTGCTACTGCTTTTATGTGCCCAAGGGCAAAGTTTATTGTTACTCGTCATACTCATTCTCTGATGGGAACATCTGCAGGCATCCTATTGTTTCTGGATACCATTCAGGCTTCGCAGTGCCAGGGGATCGACCTGTATATGGCAAGTCCAGTATTTTTTTTATGGGACATGAACTTTGCAAAGTTTCTTCATAATTGATTCCTAATGTAACAATGTCTTGCTTCATGTGCAGGCCCGTCACCTCCAAATACAAAACAAGTATGGCACCATAAGGAAATGGAGTCAAACAGAGCTCCACAAGTTCCTCCCTGCCCACCTGTATCCACACATCGTGGTTCTGTAATGCCACCACCACCTATTCAAACCTCCTTTGTTCGTCCTGTATATCCTGGTCCAGGCAGTCCCTGGGAGAACACGACCCCAAATCCACCCTTCAGTCATGTTTCTCCCCGCATGATGCCTGGAAGTAACTTTCGTGTCAATCCATCTGGTCCTCTTCCTTTCAGACCCTCTTCTGTTGCCCCGCTAGCACAGGTTCCTGGAAGTTCAGCACAGCATCCTGAGACAATGCCACCGCTGCCACCTCTAACGAATTCAGCCCGCCCACCATTTACACCTTTAGATAGGCCACCTCCGCCTCCACCACTACCTATTTCCCAACCACCCTCTGTGCCACCACCCCCAAGTTCTCCTCCTCCGCTTCAATCTACTGCTTCTGACTTGAAAAAATCATGTTCTCATCCTCGATGGGAGGGTTCTCTTTCAAAAAGTGGCCTGCATTATTGTAGAATCTATGCAAGTAGAGTAGAATTGGATGCCTGTAAATATGAGAATGCTGTTTCTGAACCGGCAGAGTACGTATACATAATTTCATTCTACACAATATATTTATTCATACTATGAATGTGGTAATTTTCCTAACATAATTTTAATTGGACACCCCAGATGGCCTTCAAAATTAGATGTGACAAAGCGAACAGATTTCCAACACGTGAAGACAAATTTCTCCAATTCTCCACCTAGCAAAGTAAGGTTCTAGGACATCATGTTTCAGAAATTTTGGTAGCCTAGTACTTAATGCATATTCTCATGTGCCATATAAAATGTGCCTTAAGATTCTGCATTTTGGATCTATGTTTACTTTGATGGTGTACAAAATTTGGTGCTCGTGTAACTGTTTGTGTATTCTTTCAGATGTTGCCCTTGAAATTTTACAGGGTCAATATTTCCCTGGTCTGATTTCTACCTGAATATAGAAATATGAGTATTTTTTATATTTCTGGTGCAAGACTTGTTGTTTCTTTCTGAATGTCTTGATAGCATATTATGGACACTGCAGAGACACCTGTACATTCCATGTTTCAATTTAGTTTTGGGGGTTTGTTTGTGATATGCTGATGGCACTTACTGCCTTATAGGTGGCATATTTTTACACCTAGCTCAGCCCTTTGTTTTATAGAAAGCTTCGGACGGACACATGCAAAGGGGCATCATTTTAACTTGTTACCGATTTATTCCGTGGAGGGTGAAGAATTTTTATGTTTAACAAGAAACTTTTATTTCCATAAATACTTTTGTTTACTTGTGTGATTGTGTCGACTGGATATCTGATACACACCTTTGCCAATAGTTTCCTGTGTGCAAAATGATTCTGAAAACACAACAATTTAAAAATTCCTTTTATGACATATCTAGTAACAAGTAATAGCAATTTGTGTCAAAGCAATACTTTTGTATGTTGCAAATGTTTTTAAAGTTTGACATGGTAGAACAACACTGGAATGTATGGAGTAAACCATTAGGCTATGTGCATGCAGTGGGTTTCTGATAATTCTGTGCTAATCAATTTATCAAACACTTTGGTTGCATTTTAGGACGTTAAATTATGTGATCAATCTACTTTTTGGACGCTTCAGGATAATTACTCAGTGCTCCCCTGATTGTGTCATCAATGCATTGTGGTTAAGACAATGTTTTATAGAGTATTCCAACTTTTACATTTCAAAGTAACAGTTTAAACTTATATAACACCTGCATTCTATTTGGGGTTTATCTGTTACTTATTTTTCTCTCTTTTTAATAGAAAGGATTTTACTGTTTAGGTTAGAAATTAAGTTTTGTATGTAAATGTACTTTTCACTTGGAAAAAAATTGAGTGATTTTCTGCTTTCCTCTTTTTCCTTTTGTGGCCTTTATATATCTGGCTTAGCTCCCATGTTGCCCGTGTAACATTTTATGACATTCCATTATACCAGTTAAGCAGAAGCTTAAACACTTTGTCAAACCCATTTTATCCTGTGCCACCCTGTTGGCATCGAATAAGCATTAAGACACTCCCATGTCATTGCAACTGTTTAGTCGCACATCTTTAAATACTCCCTCCGTTTCACAATACTTATGATTCTAGCCTTCCAATTTTTTTTGCCAAAATACTTATGATTCTCACATTTCGATGCATCATTCTCACTTCCCTATGCATCTCAATCTCTATCTCTCTCCTTATTTTCTGTGCACTGCACCCTTTTCACTTCTCCTTGTTTCCTGTGCCCGGAGCTAGAATCACAAGTATTGTGATTCGTGAATCAGAGGGATTAATTCTGGTTGTTGATACCACTTTACATTGCTACTGCTTTTATGTGCCCAAGGGCAAAGTTTATTGTTACTCGTCATACTCATTCTCTGATGGGAACATCTGCAGGCATCCTATTGTTTCTGGATACCATTCAGGCTTCGCGGTACCAGGGGATCGACCTGTATATGGCAAGTCCAGTATTTTTTTTATGGGACATGAACTTTGCAAAGTTTCTTCATAATTGATTCCTAATGTAACAATGTCTTGCTTCATGTGCAGGCCCGTCACCTCCAAATACAAAACAAGTATGGCACCATAAGGAAATGGAGTCAAACAGAGCTCCACAAGTTCCTCCCTGCCCACCTGTATCCACACATCGTGGTTCTGTAATGCCACCACCACCTATTCAAACCTCCTTTGTTCGTCCTGTATATCCTGGTCCAGGCAGTCCCTGGGAGAACACGACCCCAAATCCACCCTTCAGTCATGTTTCTCCTCGCATGATGCCTGGAAGTAACTTTCGTGTCAATCCATCTGGTCCTCTTCCTTTCAGACCCTCTTCTGTTGCCCCGCTAGCACAGGTTCCTGGAAGTTCAGCACAGCATCCTGAGACAATGCCACCGCTGCCACCTCTAACGAATTCAGCCCGCCCACCATTTACACCTTTAGATAGGCCACCTCCGCCTCCACCACTACCTATTTCCCAACCACCATCTGTGCCACCACCCCCAAGTTATCCTCCTCCGCTTCAATCTACTACTGACTCTTCTGACCCGAAAAAATCACGCTCTCATCCTCGATGGGAGGGTTCTCTTTCAAAAAGTGGCCTGCATTATTGTAGAATCTATGCAAGTAGAGTAGAATTGGATGCCTGTAAATATGAGAATGCTGTTTCTGAACCGGCAGAGTACGTATACATAATTTCATTCTACACAATATATTTATTCATACTATGAATGTGGTAATTTTCCTAACATAATTTTAATTGGACACCCCAGATGGCCTTCAAAATTAGATGTGACAAAGCGAACAGATTTCCAACACGTGAAGACAAATTTCTCCAATTCTCCACCTAGCAAAGTAAGGTTCTAGGACAGCATGTTTCAGAAATTTGGGTAGCCTGGTGTAGTTATAACTTTTATGTTGTCTCGATGAAATAGGAAATGGTGTTTTATTCACCTAGTACTTAACGCATATTCTCATGTGCCATATAAAATGTGCCTTAAGATTCTGCATTTTGGATCTATGTTTACTTTGATGGTGTACAAAATTTGGTGCTCGTGTAACTGTTTGTGTATTCTTTCAGATGTTGCCCTTGAAATTTTACAGGGTCAATATTTCCCTGGTCTGATTTCTACCTGAATATAGAAATATGAGTATTTTTTATATTTCTGGTGCAAGACTTGTTGTTTCTTTCTGAATGTCTTGATAGCATATTATGGACACTGCAGAGACACCTGTACATTCCATGTTTCAATTTAGTTTTGGGGGTTTGTTTGTGATATGCTGATGGCACTTACTGCCTTATAGGTGGCATATTTTTACACCTAGCTCAGCCCTTTGTTTTATAGAAAGCTTCGGACGGACACATGCAAAGGGGCATCATTTTAACTTGTTACCGATTTATTCCGTGGAGGGTGAAGAATTTTTATGTTTAACAAGAAACTTTTATTTCCATAAATACTTTTGTTTACTTGTGTGATTGTGTCGACTGGATATCTGATACACACCTTTGCCAATAGTTTCCTGTGTGCAAAATGATTCTGAAAACACAACAATTTAAAAATTCCTTTTATGACATATCTAGTAACAAGTAATAGCAATTTGTGTCAAAGCAATACTTTTGTATGTTGCAAATGTTTTTAAAGTTTGACATGGTAGAACAACACTGGAATGTATGGAGTAAACCATTAGGCTATGTGCATGCAGTGGGTTTCTGATAATTCTGTGCTAATCAATTTATCAAACACTTTGGTTGCATTTTAGGACGTTAAATTATGTGATCAATCTACTTTTTGGACGCTTCAGGATAATTACTCAGTGCTCCCCTGATTGTGTCATCAATGCATTGTGGTTAAGACAATGTTTTATAGAGTATTCCAACTTTTACATTTCAAAGTAACAGTTTAAACTTATATAACACCTGCATTCTATTTGGGGTTTATCTGTTACTTATTTTTCTCTCTTTTTAATAGAAAGGATTTTACTGTTTAGGTTAGAAATTAAGTTTTGTATGTAAATGTACTTTTCACTTGGAAAAAAATTGAGTGATTTTCTGCTTTCCTCGTTGCAGAGAGAAGTCTGCCGGCTATTGCCTTGTTCAAATGGGGATCAGAAAGGGGTATGATCTTAGCTCTATTGGCCACTCTACTACTTGAGTATAGTCATTATTCTTTTTAATATCGATTGCAATGAGATAAGATCATTGTAGACTTCTAAGCTACTCCTCTTTAGTAGTTGTGCATATGCAATGACATTAATCATGCAATAAGCCTTACGCAAACATCAAAAGGAATTGTTCTTGCCCTTTTCTGTTCCATGTTCATAATCCATAACTGGCTCTGATATAATAGTTGTATTAATTGGAGTGTTTTTGTTCTATTGTTAAGGAACATGATACATAATAACTAAAGCTTGTAAACCTATATACTTTGGATTTGCTCTGAGTGTGCATGTCTGCATCATGCAAATCACTATGGTTTCTGGCAGCATTAGTCAAGTACTAACGTAAAGTGTTTAACTGAAATGCTGTGTATATTGCAGCTTCGGGATTTTATATCCTATTTGAAACAGAGAGAATGCGCTGGTGTGATAAAGATTCCACCTGTGAAGCCCATGTGGTCACGGCTGCTATTTATCCTTCCTCCCACAGCTGAGGCATGTGGCATGCTAGACCTTTCCCCTCATCCGGCTGACTGTCTGATTGCCCTAATTGTGCCAAAGGAGACAACTGTGGAAGCTGCATGACAATTTTGTGTATAATAGGGATGTTAAATTTGTTGCTGTAAGATTTCTGTGAGCTATGCATTCTGTAGCAGTTATGTGAAAGTTGTGCATAAGTGTTGGGTACTATGTTACTCTATTACACAATGGTTCGGGTCAGTTTTCGTTAACTAGTAACCCCCCACCCCCTCTCTTGAAATCTAGTAATACAACCAAAAAAAAGATGACGATGACGATAGTCCATGGATGAATAAGAATAAGCTTATTTGAAACGAGGTCCATCTAGGTACAAGGTACTGCTCCTTCAGCATGGATACGTGGTTCATTAATTTCAGTTGAACGCGTCTCATTCCGGAATCGTTTAAAGGGAATTGCTAATTTTCAATCAACATGCTCAACCTTTAGATCTAAATCGGACAGCTATCAACTTACAGTTTTTTCTCTTGCTAATACATTGATATTTTTTCTCTAGTTGATCCATAATCCTACAAAACAAAATGAAACAAACCACCATTGGATGCTATAGGCACTGACTGAAACAACAACTTGTTTTCAGTCGGCTGAACACAAGCAAATATGTTAAATACTCCTATCTTCATGCTCCGGGCAGACCCACATAAAGCTCCTAGCTACTCGGACAGGATCCTCGGAGTTGCCCCGTAATTAATTGGTTTCTCCATGATCGCTGTCGTTGCTGTCTTTGATGGGACAGGGATCTAGTTCTAGATGAACGGAGCGGACGAATGTTACCTCCATCTTCCTCAAGGCAAAGTTCTTTATCCGTATGTGAAGGCGGTAATTAGTTATTCCGCCGGCCGTTCACCAACGGTGAGGTTGTCACTCTCTTCTTTACATGGATTGGATTGGTAGAACTCAGGGCCTATCCGAGCCGATACACTTGTCCCCGGCACCCGTACAAAGTACCAACTTTCTCCTGAAGGAGTCGATCGAGTAGCCTCGTGTCGTGAAGATCGATGATGTTCGCGCCGCCCCAAGATGGTGTCGGTGTTCCCTCGGAGCAGCAGGAAGAAGAAGACGTGGCGCTCCAGAACCTGTCGCGCATGCTCATGGAGGAGGAAGAGGACGGCAGGTTGTGGACATGCCAATACAACCCCGCCCTCCTCCACGTCCAGCTTTCCTTTGCCCACCTCATCTCCTCCTCGTCGTCTTCCTCCGACGGCGAGACTAACAGCTTCGTGATCAACACCGAGGAGACAACTTTCAGTGGACGCCCAAGGAAGAACCTGCACGCCCGCGGGGACGAGTTGGAGGAGGAGGGGGCAGGGAGGGCGAGGAAGGTGACTGCGACAGCCGGACCGCAGGAGGAGTTGCAAGAGATGATCGACAGGATGATGCTCAGCGACTGCGAGATGTCTAGCCAAGAGATGGCGGACCTGCGCGCCGCCGTGGAGGCCGACACGAAGAAGAAGGCGCGCCCGCGGACCTCCGCACGCTGCTGCTCCAGTGCGCGCGGGCGGTGGCGGACGGCCGCGCCGGCGCGCGCGAGCTCCTGGAGCAGATCAAGCGGCACGCGTCGGCCGACGGCGACGCCACGCAGCGGCTGGCGCGCTGCTTTGCGGAGGCGCTGGAGGCGCGGCTGGCCGGCAGCGGCAGCACGACACTGTCACTGCGCACCACCAGCAGCAGCAGGTCCTCCGCCGAGTTCCTCGGGGCCTACCGTCTGTTCACGGCGACGTGCTGCTTCAAGAAGGTGGCCTTCGCGTTCGCCAACCGGACCATCTGCCGCGCCGCGGCGGGGAGGAGCCGCCTGCACGTAGTCGACTACGGCCTGGGCCTGGGCTTCCAGTGGCCGAGCCTGCTGCGTCGTCTCGCGGCCAGGGACGGCGGGCCTCCGTCGGTGACCCTCACCGGCGTCGACCTCCCCGAGCCCGGGTTCCGGCGCCGTCGGCCCACGTCGAGGAGACGGGCCGCCGGCTCGGCGCCTGCGCCCGCGCGCTCGGCGTGCCGTTCCAGTTCCGCGCCGTCGCGTCATCGACGTGGGCCGACGCCGTCCGCAGCGCCGAGGACCACCTCATGTCGACGAGAACAACCGACGACCCTGACGACGTCGCGCTCGTGGTCAACAGCCTCTTCGGCCTGGAGTCCCTGCTCGACGACAGCATCGTGGTGGACGGGCCCAGCCCCAGCCCCCGCGACGCGGTCCTCGGGCGCGTCCGGGGGATGCGCCCCGCCGCGTTCACCCTCGGCGTCGTCAACGGCTGCTACGGCACCTCCTTCATGATGCGGTTCCGGGAAGCCCTGTTCAACTACTCGGCCGTGTTCGACGCGCTGGGCGCGACCATGCCGCGCGGGAGCGAGCAGCGAATGGTGCTGGAGCGGGACTGCCTGGGGCCATGCGTGCTCGACGCCGTCGCCTGCGAGGGCCCGGACCGGACGGACCGGTTCGACACGTACAGGCAGTGGCAGCTCAGGATGCGGCGGGCCG
>LAPY01000932.1:122512-135708 GCA_000970635.1 Eragrostis tef | reverse complement strand
GGGGTTGGCCACTCCCGGCTCCGGAGCTGAGAGTTACAAGCTGCTGCGCATGGAGGCGTTCCGCGACCTCAGCGCCATCGCAAGCCATATGGTCAACGATGGGTACACCGAGGGCTTGATCATGGAGTTCTCCCGGCGCCAGCGCTGCAGCGGCGGCGACGCGATCCTGAGGACCTGGTTCTCGGAACTTGGCGTTGACTGGGTACTTGGGGTCGACGAGATTAAATTTCAGGAGGAGCCGTGGAGCGCCGTCGAAGATTTGATCAAGCGGTGGGTCGTCGCCTTCGCCGTCATGGCTGAAGCCCTCCGGCTGTCAAGCCCCGGGTTGTGCAGCGGCTCCGGCGATGGGGTCGGTACACTTCCGACGAAAGTGACAAGGTCGGCGCCACCGGGCGCGGCGCCGACGACCTCGTCGATGGCATCTCCCGTAAGTTCTGGCTCCTCTGATCTCGACCAAGAAAGTTCAGATCCGGCAAGAAACAGGAGCGTTGACGTTGCTACGGTCAAGGAAGCCATAATAGCGTACTCCGCTGCCGAGAAAGGGCGGCTCTTCAGTTTTGGTGGTTACAAGGGAGCAGGGCCTCAAAACCAATTTGTACTCTTTGCCGAAGCAAGCTTGATGAAGATGTTGCGCTTCCCGGATGCTGTCTCTGATCTGAGGAGATCGCCAGAGAAGATCCTGCGCATGATCGACATGTACGCCGTGGTCTCGGACGTCTGCCCGGGCCTCCTGGCGTTGCTCTCTGGAGGGTCGAAGGATCTGGTATCTGACAGAATTGGAAGCGTGCTCAAGGCCATGAGTGACGTGGTGATGCAGATACTGCATAACCTGACGGAGCGGATCCAAGCAGGGGATTCGTGGAAGATGGTATCAGGTAACGATGACATCCATCCGGTGAATCAGTATGTGCTAAATTACATAAACCTGCTGCTGGAGAACCGCACTGTACTTGACTCGATATTGATGACGGCGGAGGATCAGGAGTCCATCCTGTTCGCCGCCGAAAATCCGTCATTGACCAGTACAGTCATGGACCTGATCAATGTGCTGGACACCATGCTTGAGGTGAAATCCAACGAGTACGCACCCCCCGGACGGAGGTACATATTCCTACTCAACAACGCCTACTTCATTCTGCAGCAGGCGGAGCCTGCACTCCAGAGTTTCTTGGGCACCTCGTCCTGGTCTGTATATCGCAATCCACAGATAGATCGGTACATCAAGGGATACTTAGACGCGTCCTGGGGCCCTGTCACCGCGTGCTTGGCGGCTAAGCAGCGCAGAAACTCGGTGTTCCGGAAGGTTTCGGCGCTGGTGGAGTTCAACGCATTGCTGCAGGTGACCTACAACACGGAGAAATTCTGGAAGATCAATAGCCCTCAACTACGAAGCACGCTGCGCGAATTGGTTTCCAAGAAGGTAATGCCAGCTTACAGAGCATACCTGAAAACGGACGCCTTAAACGTAACGTCAGCAACGTACACCCTGGAGGAGCTGGAAGGTTTATTTCAAGAATTGTTCGAAGGATGAGCCCACGATTGCTTCAGATCATTGGCGTGATTTTGTATCTTTTGGCTGGACATAAGGCCTTTACCTTTTTTTTTTGTTCATAATCAGCAAAATTTTGAATGGTTGAGTTATTGTAATTTCCTTGGAATGTGGAAAGGGCGAGAGTTGCTTTTAGATTTCCTTTTGCTTTTCCCTGCTGTACGAACTGCGTATAAATTGTGTTTAACCGGGGTCTCTCAGTACTCCCCACAAACTCTTCTTCTTAATGCAACGATACAATTTTTCTGCGTGTTTGAGAAAATAAATATTCATAAATATTTTAGTACTCATGTTTCCTGCACTTACACATGCAAAGTTTGCATAGTGATATGGCTATACTTGTACTTTCAATTTCAAATGCAAGTTTCTTACAGTGTTTGAGATGGTTCGCCCTTGGCAATTGATATAAGCACATGGATGCGCTATTCAGTTAACAATATATAAGTACACTCAAAGGATCTGAGGTCTATCTAGCTATAAAGAATGCATAGATTGCCAATTATGATGAATGTAGATATAAAAACAGGACATATGAGTCACTTTTTTATGCATTATCTGGCAAGTGGCCTTCCTTGAATATACTATATCAAATCTAATCCGCATGTATGACAAAATTGTGGTGTGCTTACTTTATATCCAATTACCGTAGTAGTGTTTATCTTGTGTGCCTTTCTTGCCTCATTAACACATTAACTTGTGGCCTTAAAACTTTTGGATAAAGCTGTGGTGCTTTCCATGAAGGCATAGTATGTTTGCAAAGAAACACAATGCAGAATTTGTCGTCGATTTCTGGCTCATATCACTGCCGAACTCCTGAATCAATCTCATCACCAAATTTCTAGCAAACAGATTACAAAAAGTAATAATGAGTCTAGTACATTTTAATCAATATATATCGATTATTAAAGTCTAGAACCATTCACGGGTGTTGGGCTTGGTCCTTTGACTACCTACATAAGTCAAAAGAAAAAAAAATGTTGGTTATAAACAAGCTGGATTCGTTTTTTTTTTTCTTTGCGATGATAGGACTGCTAAAATTGCATTTGCCAAATGCTGCAAATGATTCTATAGTATCATTGTCGAAGGTTGTGCTAGACAGTTGTGCCTTAAAGCACTCTTAAACACCTTTGCTAATTCTACTGGCCTCAAAGTGAACTACAACTAGTGTGTGATGGTAGTAGCTATCAATATTGAAGAGGACGAAGTGCAACATTAGGCCAGCACTTTTGGATGTTCCATTGGAACATTCTCCCTTTTGCATACACGTGGTTCCTGACACTAGTGACAAGGTCTGAAAGAAGGCTTTTAAGCACATCAACAATGCTGAATCAATGCCTAAGCCTGCTCCCATTTGTGCATACTCAAGCTCCCTCCCAGTATGATCAAACAAATAGACAAATATAGGAAGCTTTTCCTATGGAGTGGATTAGGAATCAATGTCCAGAAAACAAACCAAAGTAGCATGAAAAATGATGCGCCGAACAAAAAAAAGTCAAGGTGGCATGGGGGTACACAATTTGAGGACACAAAATTATGCCATGCTATTGAAGAACCTCCCCAGGTTCTATTATAGAGCTGACGTGCCTTGGGTTAACTTAATATGGGGAATGGTCACCTCCAGTGTCAATCCTACCCAGAGTTCTTCGTTTCGCTTATCATATGGCCAGTATACAGTTTACACAGTGTTTTCTCTCTACCTCTGTCAGTCCAAGCACATCATCAACTGCAACATCTAGAACAAAACATGGCTCAGGTGTAAGCCAATGATTCACAGGACACTTGGAACTACATTTTGGGGAGATGTTTTCTTCTCCTCGGTGAAGGTTTATGAGGAAACGACGGGCCATTTTCAAATTCCACTAGTTATACACAGTGGATTTGGAAATCTTGTTGCCAAATGAAACACAAATCTTATTCTAGCTACTCATCAGCAGGACAAGCTGAGTACAAGAGCAATGCTGGGAAGAAGGAATATAACACTAGAATCATATCATTGTGTAATATATGTGCAGACCAATTCTGGAGCATCTATTTAGATTCAGCTTTGCAAAACAGACCTAGAGTCTGCATGGATTGTAAGTGTTTGATCAACTGGACCCAACTCAGATGCTAGAAATTTAGAAACTACACTTAGGAGTCCCTTCTGAATAGAGATTATCACCATCTTAAGCCATAGTGTCGACCACAAGAAACAACTTCATTTTTACAATGAAATTCCAACAATTCAGAGAACCAAACAAAAGGTCCAATCTGAGCTTGCTCAGGCGATCCATACAGCCAAAGCCAGAAACCAACCCAAATGTCTCAATGGCTAGAAAATATGTAATAGCTTCTTGGTTTTCCTTTTCGTTTGCTATTTTTTACTTCATGTATTTCTTGCTAATTAAGAAATTATAGTGAGTATAAGGCCTTGTCCATCCTGTTTTTTCTAAAAACAAAATTGATAAAAATACATGTGAGCTAAAAGTCTATGAAATTGTGTTGAAGTACTGAGTCATAGAGAGAGAAAATTGTAAGGATATGCGCTAGAGTGCTAGTAGTTTTGTCATTCCAAACAGTTGAAAATAGCTATAAAATGGACTTGCTGTAATGGTAGGGGGTAATTAGGCCTTATGCTTTGCCTAGAGCTTGAGAGATATTGAGGGACTGGGAGAATTATTCTTCATTGATTGATTACAAATGGCTGTCGTGTCTCTCTTTATATAGAGATGGGAGAGCCGGCCCTAAACCCAACCAACTGATCTTATCTCTAATTAACCTAACTTGAGGACTAAGTGCGCCGCTACTGTGCCATGCGCCAAAGGGCTGCCCATAACACTTGCATTATGTATGATTTTTCTTCAAAACTGTCATATTATAGGCCTGAAGAGATAATCTCAAAGAAGTAAGTTAGAAGCTTCTGCCAATCCTACATGGACGTGCCTTTGTTTTACTTTGCAAATGCACTTGGTAGCGAACAACAAAGATTATGATGCAAAGTTGAATTTATTTTTCGCTCCTAGCCAGCTTCATCAGCTCCGTGCAGTGTCAAAATGTCATTTTAATTGAATGCCCTTCCAACAAATTTATGGCTTCAGCAATTGGTAAACCAAATGGGAAATGTATAGCAAACCCATATTAACTTCGGTCCACATCTACAGATGTAAGTCAGTAAACAAAAACTGGTAAAACATAGCCAAACTTATCTTATGTACGATTAAGAATAATGAGTAAAATTTAAATTGGCTAAAAGCTCAGATTGACTCCTCGAATTGAAACAAAACTTGTAATTAAATGAAGTACAATTCTGTAACCTTTGTATTTGCTCAAGTACTCCACATGATTTCCCCGCTTCATTCACCATATTCTAAATCTATCCTTGCCCACGCCACTTGCAAGCTATTGAAAAGGTACATTTCAGATAGTTGATCTTCAGCGAAGCCATAAAAGTAAAGTTCAAGCGAAGATTGAAGATCGTAGTCATTCCATTCCAAACCATCCCACCATTCATTCTCCCCACGAATAAACTTCAGTTTGTTCGGAATGGTAAGAAAAGGGAGTTTCTTCAATGAAGGGCAGGAAGAAATCTGAAGGCATTCCAGCGAGGGAAATCCGTAAGTTGGGCTGCAGATGCCAACCAATTGATCGGCTTCGATCAGTGTCATTCTTTTAAGCTTGGGAAATGTGTTAGATCTCAGAAACCCCATCTTATAAGTGTTTGTCTCAGAAACCCCATCTTGTGCTGTAGCAATAATCTCATGCATTCTTGAACATGAAAATAGCAGCAAATCCTGAAGAAGTGGTAGATGCAAAATCCATGATATATTAGTCAAACCCATACACCGTACAATATCCAAACGTCTGAGACTTGCAAAAATGTCTTCAGGGTGCAGCCGCTGCCATATGATCTTATTGATAAAATAACCATGGAGGTATGCTTTCTGAACATGTTGAAGATTCCACTTGGAATGAATGTCGTCAAACAAAATAGTTTTTTTCCTTGTGTAAATACCAAATTCAAACAATTTTGTATGTCTATCAGGATCGACAGGACTATTAGAGAAGACATGAGCGTTATCGTCATCGTCGTTGTTATATGAGACAACAGAGAGTGCCCTTATCGGTAAGGTTGTCTTACCGATCCTTGTCTTTAAAAACTCTAAATCAACAGTGATTCCAAGGGACTGCAAGCTATTCATAAGCTCAAGCTCATCAAATGAGACCACACAGGATGGACATCGCAGTAAATCAAATGAGCAAACGTCCAGGACCTTTAAATTCTGAAGTTTTGGTAGAATACCATTTGGAATGACTTGAATTGGGTTATTCCTGAGGTGCAAGTGCCTGAGTTTCGTAAGACAGCCCAACTCCATTGGTAGACTCTTTATCATGTTGTGTGACAAATTCAGATATCTTAGGTTGACCTGCAGGCATATCTCTAAAGGTATACTGGAGAACTTATTGAATGACAAATCAAGGTACTGCAATGAATGCAAGTAGTGGAAGTTATTCAAAGAGCTGTTTTCTAAATAATTGTTCTGCAGGATCAAAACTGTAAGGCTCTCTTGATTACTAGGAATACGAGGCAGTTCTGTTATTTTAAATCCTGATAACAAAACTTGCTCTGCCAATCCCCAATTCTCTTTGCTCTGGATTATCCATTTGTTCTTGATCTCGCCTTGATTATGTACAATCCATAAGACCAAATCACGTATTGTACGCTGCATTTGCACTGCCTCACCATCTTCTGCTGGCTCTAAAAGGCATAATTCTTGCAAGTTAGCAATAATAGAAAATCCCTCATTGTAAGCTTCTTCAATCTCATCCTCTTGTAATAACCCCATCCCTATCCAGAAGTCTACTAATTTCAGTTTATGAACTATATGGCCCTCTGGCCATAAGGAACATGACTTCAAGCAATCTTTCAATTTTCCTGTCAAGCTGTCATATACAAGTTTCAACCTGAAGAATGATGCTTCCTCGGTATCTGACCCTTCAGTCTCATAGATGCATGATTGACTCAGATAACCTAGGGCATTTTCCCAATATGTTGTGTCCTTCTTATTATGCATGGCCTTTCCAATTGCCATCAGGTCCAAAGGCGAGCCAAGCAACTCCCTAGAAATGTTTATTGGCAGGAATTTCAATGACTCTGTAGGATCAAGAGAATGAATTTCAATTCTGTCGCCCACCTTCACATTCATTTGATCGCAAATATGGCCAAAACATGTGGTGAAAACAACCTTTCGCCTGTAGCTTTCTACCTGAGCAAGAGATGGAACCCCAATTTCTTCCAGATCCAGCCAGTGCCATAAACAATCAACCAATAAAAGAAACTTTCTCTGCTTCAAGAACTCAAATATTCTTCCTTTGTTTTGCTTGCTATCACAGTTAGGCAACCGGAGTTGTTTGGTAATTTCTGCCTGTACCTGAAAGCGACTCACAAATCTATATGAAATCTGAAGTGGTCTGCATGATGAAAGTTAAAAGACAGAGGGCAACTACAAATACCAACTACATTGAAGTGGTCCAATGCAGTCTGTAGATACCTTTTTTTTTTACTTTGATGTATTGACTGGGCAACCTAAATTTGTATGGACACATGCCCTTAGATTTGAATATAGAAGCATAACATACCCTGCTAGCAACCCTTTTAAGAGTAAACCGAATTACCAATTTAAAGTGCCCATTT
The DNA here is from genome assembly GCA_000970635.1 of Eragrostis tef. Classification (NCBI taxonomy): domain Eukaryota; kingdom Viridiplantae; phylum Streptophyta; class Magnoliopsida; order Poales; family Poaceae; genus Eragrostis; species Eragrostis tef. The sequence goes on along the minus strand of LAPY01000932.1, from coordinate 128,488 downwards.
CGGTAAAAAAAAATATTAAAGATGCCCTTTAGGTGTACAAATACATTCATATCTCCCATAACCCCAAAAACAAACAAATCGAAAAAAAATCAGAAAAAAACCTTCAAGAGTTTGTTATGTATAAAGAGCAACCATGATGAAAAAAATCCACTAATTCACTTAAAGTATTCGATACCTTCGATGTGGAGGAATCCCTCGGTACAGTGATGCGCAGTACGAGATCAAAGGAATCATCTCGTAAGAAGTACTCCTCCATAAGCTTGATGAAGTGGGTCTTTCCCATTCCGGCGCGGCCCGAAATCCCAACGATGCCGCCGTCTTGGTCCTTCACGCGCGCAATCGCGGCCTGCAGGGTGCGGTCCCTGCTCGCGAATCCCGTGGAGACGTCAATCGGCTGCGGAAGCTTTACCCCGTGCACAATTTCTGCCCCCTCTGCGCAAATCATTGTCACCTGGGGAATCATCTCCGACGCGTCCTTGGACACGATATAGGAGCACCTGAAATGGAGATAAGGGGCCCAGATGAGCTTAGGGATCCGATCGTACTCCATCTGCAGCTTGCCAAATGCGAGAATGTAATCATCCGCCTTGTTCATCCATGTCGCCGCCGCCATCAGTTTCCTGCCTCGACGCACCGCCACGCGGACTCTTCTGCGCACGCAGTCCCTGACGTGCGTCAGATACTCGACTGCGCCCTTGAGGACATGGAAGCGAGCGCGGACGCCGACCATGCAATCCCAATCTTCCTTCATCCGTTTTATCACTGAATCCAGGTCGGTCCTCTTATTACTACCCATCCCCCAATCTTCCTCCATCCATTCTGTCACTGGATCCAGGTCGATCTTCTTATTACTACTCATCCTGCTCTCTGATCGACGTTTGGACTGTTCGAAATAGCTGGGAGGTGATCCAGTCGGTCTGCCGGCCGTGCTTCCGGAGATAGATCTGAATCTTCTGAAGTAGAAAAGTCAACGGGGGTGAGTTCGGCTCAGCTGTTCTAAGGTGATGGGGGGGGGGGGGATATGGAAATAGGTCTGGATACGAAGCATCGGGTTTGGGATGGGAAATTCTTTATTTATTTTCATTCCGTTGTTCGTCTGACTTGGTTGGGATGGGATACTGTAGATATTAGTATTTTGGACCAAATTGCATGGGTGGGGACCGAAGTGGTTGGGGAAAAGGACTCAACAACAAGCGAGCAATCACAAATTCGGCCAACATTAGATCCGTAATTTCTCCAAAAATTAGGCCGGGCAAGCACAAGCGGCACCCAATTTCAGACTAAGGGGTGTTCGTTTCCCCTCTCTAAATTTTAGACCCTCTAAGATCAAAGAGAATCTTGTCATTTAGGAGTACTAAATAAAATCTAATTACAAATTTTTTTTGCAGATAAGCGTAAATTTACGAGATAAATCTAATGAGCCTAATTAATCCATGTTTTGGTACAGTGATGCTACAGTAATCATCTTCTAATCATGACTTAATTACCTTCATTAGATTCCTCTCGCGAATTAGACCAGGAGTTCTGCAATTAGTTTTATAATTACACTTTATTTAATACTCCTAAATGACAAGATTCTCTTTGATGTGACCCCTCTAAATTTTAGACCACTGGAAACAAACACACCCTAAAGAAGCCATATTTGTTGGAATGGGAAGCTAGTGCATCTTACTTAGCGGATGGCACTGCGCGGGCCTTGCCATCTTGGCAGTGACTGGGACAGTCGGGGAAGGCCTACATGTAATTGGCGACGACGGCGATAGCCTTGAGGATAGCAGACAGGGAGCCGAAGAAGAGAGCGACCGTGAAGTCCTTGTTACAGTCGCGACTGGGGAACTCGAGACGGAGGGTGAAGCGTAGCGTTGGCAGTGACGACGGTTCAAGGGCAAGCAGTGTCCATAGCCCATTTCCTTGCTCAATCCACCTCTCCCGTTTGGTTCGGAGCAGTGGGATATGAGGTGCTCATTTCCCTAACCCAAATCTATTATCTTAGTATTTGAAGGGAAAAAAGAGCCACCACGTTCGTTCTTAAGGCCACGAAATTACCACGTTAATCGAAAAAAAGAAAATCTACTAGCCGTTGGATTTTATGAAGATCTAACGGTCTAGATTAATCAAAGAGTTCATCTCAAATACAATTCGTATCCTATATATTTCAGAAATATTTGTTGATACGGATGGATTACAGAGTTCTATTTGAACGCTACTACGAAAATACCAAATTTATATATGTGCATATCGCACGGTAAAAGATTAGCTTGGTCGGATCTGATGTGTGCATGACCGTCGGAGCCTTAGGGGCTTGCTTGCACGAGGTCAACTTTGGCCATGGAAGGCTTGGTGGTAATCGAAAAGTATCACCATGGATGTGTTCACAAAAGCGACGATGGTCGATTATAGCATATGTCCATTGATCAGGGTGTTGATCGACAGCTTCACGTCAAATCCGCAGCACGGACGCGCGAAATTGATCTTGCATATGTGCGTGCATGACGCTGCGCGTGATAACGAGCCTGGAGCCTCATGTTCTTCCTGCGCGGCCTCGACGATTGTCGGCGTAATCTGTGTGTGAACGACCGTCATCGTGGCACGCGGTTACTCCAGCCGTAGCTGCAGAATAATCGTTCTTCCTCATGCCTGTGGCCCATGGTCCGCGACGGCATTGATCATGCATGCAGACCTGTACCGCAGGGACAAGGATAAAAGTGGAGATGTATCATGTGTGGGTGTGTTCGTGCATGGAGGACACACGACAACGAAATAATAAGGAACACAAACAGTTAGAATCAGAAGTCGTCAAGAAGAGGAAAAGGAACATAAACAGTTGGCGCTTCCATGGACACATTAGTTAGAAAGATTAATCTCAGCATCTCATGCGAGCACATATATGGTTAGCAACGGAGAATGGCCTACGAAATCAAGATGACTCTGAGTGGTAACGCCGGCAACATCTCTACCGTCTTGGTTCTCATTCGCATGACACCCCGGCCGTCAAGCAAATTGGAGAAAACAATCGCCTAATTAATCCCTCAATGCTCATATATGGATGTTGTGCAACGAAACAGCGAGTGGGCACGCGTCCCAAGCTAGCTCGCCCCAATCGATGGCCATGCATGGCCAATGCGAGCCCGACAGCCATATTGGCACCACGCACAGCCGCCGCACCTCTCACGATCCGTCGATCGCCGCCGTCGTTAGCATTGCAGCGACGCCCGCACGCGATATCTGCTGCTGCATCTCTCGCCGACATGATGAGGCCACCATTGACTATCGCCGGGATCCACCATGACTGTGAAGGAAAAAAACGAAGAGGATCGTCCTGCTGTTGCCGTCATAGCCTTTGCTTGGGTTGTCCCGGCATCAGACTTCAGCGACGGCCGGGCTTTGGGAAAGGAGCAAGCTTATGCATTAACTTACGATGTGAAGCTTGATGCAGCAGCGTTGTTCAAGGTAGAGACGAGAGGTTGGGGATATAAACCCAATCGCTAAAAGCAGCATGTTCTACTCTTTGCTGGCTGAGGTGCATGAGAATATGGTCACAAGAATATGCATATTGTAAGATAAGGGGAGAGATAATAAACCAAACAAAATTTTCCGATTGCCTTAACTTTTCATCTTTTTCCATTGAAAACATTAGCAATCAATAAAGTCCATTCTCCTATTATTTCATTCTTTTTTTTTTCTTTAGAGACATGACCATTTGTTAGCAGAGGTTTGTTAATACGCCCATACATTTAGCATTTTGGAAGGGTCCAATGGCCTGGAGAAAAATATTTTAGATACCTTCCCAATACCCAAGTAACTCAAAGAAGCGCAAAGTCCCACAATAAAGCGGCCATGCGAAGGCATAAAGACAATGCTTCAAACAGGAGAACAATTCGATAAAGAAAAGCACAAGGCTGTAAACACGACATAAGCACCAAGACAAGTCACCTTGAAACAACATATCATAATTATTTTTAAAAAAAATAAATAAAAATCAGGCCACTAAGACCATAATGACAATGTTTCTAGCAAACATAACACAATTTTCTCCATGTTTATGTACTTTGCAAATGTTGAATAACAAAAGTATATGATCATCGAATGGTCTAGATTCAACCAAATAATCCATGTCAAATAAATATATTCAGAATAAAAATGGGAATACATTAGTTGTCTTATTTTCATACAATTTGGGAAGGATAATACATAAACAGGGTCCATGCATATTACATTTAGTCAATTGTAAAAACAGTTAATACTTCAGTTTCCATAAGAACTGTTGGGAAAGCAAATATATGAATGAAGAGGTCAAGCAAAAATACATTCGTACTGGAAGAGAAGGGAGGAAAACTTTGGAATATATTGCCATAAGGCAAACTTCAATGATTTAATTTAGTAGCAAGATATTGAAAAAATGGTAGCACGCTCAAGAGCTCCCATGAAAGAAAAAAAAGAGAGGTATGATATATGTACACATTAGCACTAACTCCAGCAATAATAATAGAAAATTCATCTAAAAAATAAATGTAATAAAATTTCAATGTTTATATGTACATAATGAGACTCAAGGCTTCTCAAGAGCTAGACAATCACATATTACAATGTATAATAGGAAAGAAGGTTATATAATATTTATTATTGTGGGGTTCGCATTATTGGCTAAAGAAAAGAAGCAAACCATGGAAAGATAGAGGTACCTGTAAAGTGTAATAAAATTAATAATCATATTTAAAGTTAAGTAAGAAAAAATATATGTAACATTTCTAGCCGCGCAAATTGCGCGGGCCATCTCGCTAGTTATTTCCATTTTGCTATCCCACCTCTCAGTCTAATTTCCAAGAATCCAAACATCAGTGTAAACGATCAGTCCATCTTGGTCACCATCAGTAGCCACAATAGGATGAGCAAGAGCAAATTCCGATCGTAAGACTACTGTCTCGACGAGGCTTAAACTACAAGTCATATATATATCATCTTACGTAAATAATAATAGAAAATTCATCTAAAAAATAAATGTAATAAAAATTTCAGTGCTTATATGTACATAATGAGACTCAAGGCTTCTCAAGAGCTAGACAATCACATATTACAATGTATAATAGGAAAGAAGGTTATATAATATTTATTATTGTGGGGTTCGCATTATTGGCTAAAGAAAAGAAGCAAACCATGGAAAGATAGAGGTACCTGTAAAGTGTAATAAAATTAATAATCATATTTAAAGTTAAGTAAGAAAAAATATATGTAACATTTCTAGCCGCGCAAATTGCGCGGGCCATCTCGCTAGTTATTTCCATTTTGCTATCCCACCTCTCAGTCTAATTTCCAAGAATCCAAACATCAGTGTAAACGATCAGTCCATCTTGGTCACCATCAGTAGCCACAATAGGATGAGCAAGAGCAAATTCCGATCGTAAGACTACTGTCTCGACGAGGCTTAAACTACAAGTCATATATATATCATCTTTGAAACAAGGCCCTCAACATGTGCGCAGATCCTCTACCCAACGGCACGGTGCCGTGGTCACTACCCGGTGACCCTCACCCGTGAGTGGCCCAGGCGTCAATGTCAATGAGACCATGGCCCGTGCCGTAAGGCAGAGGGAACCGGTTCCCTTAACTTTGAATATCATGCATGCTACACCCTACTCTACCATCACTGGTTACTCTAATGTTGATTGGGATGGCTGCCCGAATTCTCAAAGCTTCACTCCAGGCTATTTGCGTTTACTTTGAGATTCATTTGTCTCTCCTATTCTTCTAAACCACAAACTATAGTCTCGCACTCAAGTGCGGAGGCCAAATATTGAGATGTAATTCATGCCATCGCACAGTGTTGGCTTCGACAACTTTTACGGGAACTTTGTATGCCCCTTTCTTTTGCTACAGTGTGTTTTGCGACAACATTAGTGTTGTGTATATGACGTCCAACCATGTCCATCTCTTCCAAGACCTCATGTTGAGACTCCAAAGGGGGGGGGGGGGGTTGGA
>LAPY01000932.1:0-15296 GCA_000970635.1 Eragrostis tef | reverse complement strand
AAATAGAAATTGCATGTAGGGTGTTGAGCAGGAGGTGCAGATTTCATCGAGGTACTTGCTTGTTGCTGTGATGGACGCCATCAGTTCTATAAATGCACCAGTGTTTACCTGCAGCATGGTTGCAGATGGAAGTGGATATAATGCAATAGTCAGAATTGATGTGTCAAGAACCCAAGATAAAAGTGATCCAGAGAGGCTGGTGAAGGAAGTTGAGGGTGGAGTTTGCACAAGCCTGGAGCAAGCAATAAGCAGTGCTCTGAGTCTCTGACTGAAGCTCTCATCTACCTGGCTACTAAGCGTTTTGTTCGTGTGAAGGACCATAGCAACAAGGTTGCTAAGCGTTACCCTGATAGGGAGAAGTGGGGAAGTGTGAATTCAGTGTCCAGTGCTCTGGAGAAAGCATTTCAGTGCTTCAACACAACACAGTTTGATAAGTTGTGCATGGTTTTTGAGGTGAATGAAAGGGCTCAAAACAAAGAATAGTGTGGCTACTCTGCTGGCTCTGATTTTATTGTGAACTTTTCCAATGAAATGAATTCGGTGCTTGAAATGCAAATGGCCAAGTACAAAAGGTTCATTAATAAAAGATGCAATACAATTTCAGGGTTACTATCAGGTGGCAAAGATATCCTAGAAAGCTATATGAATTAGCTGATGAAGGTATATTGCTGAACTTTTTCCCTTCCAAAAAAAAATCAAGTATGAAACTATATGAACCTGCTGAGGTACATTTGCTAGACTGCTTTTCATTTTTTTAGGTTATCTATTACGGAAAGCACACACTCCAGCACAAAAAAATGAGTTGCAGTATTCCTGAAACTATTTCATCAGGTTCTCGAATGCATGATATATTGAGTACTGTTGGAAATTACGGTCAAAGAGTTGAGGAACCAGATGTTTGTGCTTACCAAAGTAAAACTGAAATTCCTTTTTCAGATTTATTATAATCACACAGTAGTACATTTCATCTGCCCTGTTTTTACATCCAAAACCAATCTGCCGCTACACTAGCCTGGTGCAAAAGCACCAATTTTTAAGTTATGTCATCTCAGCAGGGTTGAGGTCTCTGTCGTGCTGGACTGCGTGGTGCCAGTGCCGGTGCTGCTGCTGGTCCCGCCCGTTGCGACCGAAGATGTGTAGTAGTAGAAGCCTCGGAGGGAGGCTCGGAAGCGGCGCCTCCGACCGCAGCACGTTCACGGCCTGCCTGATCGACGGCCTCATGCTCCGGTCAGGATGCGCGCACCAGAGCCCGACGACCATCACCGTCTCCATCTCCGACGCGTCGAACTCTCCGTTCAGCCGCGCGTCGGCGGCGTCAAGGATGGAGCCCCTGCCGTAGGACTCCCACACCCATTGCACGAGGTGGACGACACGCCGAAGCTGTACACGTCCGACTCGGCGTTGGCCCGGCCGGTGACCATGCACTCCGGGTCCATGTACCCCATGGTGCCTGCGAGCACTGTCGTGTGCGAGACCCGGCCGTGGTCGACCAGCCTGGCGAGGCCGAAGTCGCCGAGCTTGGCGTTGAAGGCCGCGTCGAGCATGACGTTGCTCGGCTTGATGTCCCGGTGCACCACGCACTGCTCCCACTCCTCGTGCAGGTACAGGATTGCCGATGCAACGCCCAGCACTATCTCGTGCCGGCGCGGCCATGGCAGCGGCAGAGCACCGACGCCGTGGAGGTGCGCGTCGAGGCTGCCATTGGGCATGAGCTCGTAGACGAGGAGCAGTTCGTCGCCGCCGTAGTCCCAGCCTATAAGCTGGACCAGGTTTCGGTGCCGGACCCGGCTGATGATGCGCACCTCCGCGGTAAACTCCTTCCTCCCCTGCTTTGAGCTCTTGGACACCCGCTTGATGGCAACGGGAAGGCTACTCTCCTTCAGGAACCCTCGGTACACCGACCCGAACCCGCCTTCGCCGAGCTTGCGCTCGTCGGTGAAGTTGTCCGTGGCGGCGGCGAGCTCGCCGTAGCGGAACCGCTTCGGCCCCGTGCCTTTCTCGAACTCGTCCTCCATCTCTGGCTCACCGTCGAAGAGGTCGCCCTCTTCCATCTCCCGCTCCGGTGTCGTCTGCCGGGCGCGCCTGCGTCGTCGCCAGCGTAGAACTGACAAGCCGAGAACGACCAAGAGCGTTGCGGAACCGGCGACGGACAAGCCGATCACTAATCCTATGGAGGCTGATGGGGAAGGCGGCGTCGACGACGGTGGCAAGGGTGGCGGCAGCACGCGCTGCGGGAGGGTGATGTCGAAGGAGCCGATGATGTACCTGACGTAGCAGCTGTACCCCTTGATGGCGCCGCCGGTGTTGTTGGGGAATTTCTCCTGCAGCGTGTCGATGTTTTTGGTGAGGCACCAGGTGCACTCCCCCGCCGTCAGGTCCCTCGTGCATTGCGCCATGCCCTGCATCGCGTCCGGCACTTGGCGAGCTGGTTCATGAGGCCCGACCGTGCGGCGTCGAGGGAGGACTCGTCGATGTCGGCGGCTCCGGGCCACGAAATGTAGAACGCCCAGTTAGGGTTCGCCTTGGAGAAGAAGGGCTTGTCGGAGTAGCGGAGCACGCACGCGCCGTACCCCGCGCTCACGTTCCGGCTGCCTGGGCATATCTTCGTGATCCCCGCCGGCGCGCCGGCGAGGCAGTCCGCGCACTCCGTCGCGTTGCGGTCGACGTAGCACATGATGAGGCCGAACACCTGGTCGGCGCCCGGCGCCCCGGCCGTGCCGTTGTAGAACCAGCCGTTGCCGCCGGCGGCCGTGGGCATCCTGTCGAGGAGCTCGGCGAGGTTCCTTTGGTACAGGCTTCCGTCGGTGTAGTTGTCCGTCGTCGAGCAGGACGGCGCAAACGGCAGCACGTTATTGTCGCTCTGACCAACCGCCGTGCGGCAGAGTGACGTGATGACGACGACGACGAGAAGGAGAAAGAGTGAGGCCACGGCCGCCGGCCGCCCGGCGACGCCGTCGCTCTTCGCTGTTTCTCTGCTACTAGTACCCTCTTCCTCCATTTGCCTTCCCCTGGCAAGTGTTACTGCTCCTGCTTTCGCTTCTTGATATTGCATCCGGCTGCAGAAGAATTTTAGTGTCTGGCAGCTTTCGAACTGTTCTATACCAGCACTTGGGATGCTCTTTCTTGGTGTGGAGAAGCGCAGTTTTATTGCGAGCACTTCAGATCAACGAGTAGACTCTTAGAGTTGGTATGAACGTGTGATGACTCGTTCAAAGTCTTCAGAGCCAGCAACTGGAAAGAAACGTTTGTTGAGAAGAGAGCCCCAATAAGAAAATTTGTACGTGAGCCTTTCTGTTTTGATCATATTTTATGTGATAGACACGCTTTGTGGTGTGTTGGACCGTATCCAATGTTGTCTGGGTAGTCCTCCTGGACACTATAGCTTCCTCGCAAAAAGGAAAAGGTCTATCATTGACCTGCTCACATCGCTGTCGCTGGAACGGTATGGTAACGGTGTGCAGTTCCCTATCAATGTCAGGCAAAAGCATGATGGCGGGAGTATTCAAAATTCTGTCCGAAGCTCACGACACAGACCGCAATATGCTCCCCACCGCCCGGCCCGGAGACGCACGGAGCGTGGAAATGCATCTTGTCGGCACAGCCGCTGGCTCCAGGGAATGGAAGGAGAGATGCACCATTTGACTGAAGCTTAGCACAAACTGAGGTGAACGTTTCAAGGTTGCCCGGCTGTGTGACAGTGTGAGACAAGTCTTACCTACTCTTGTCATTGTCGCTTTAGCCCGATGAAGGTGATGGATGACTTCTGTATTGTACATGACTTCTTCTTATTTATACATGCCGGGTCACAAAGTGATACCGGGTCATTCGAAAAAATAACAGTGAAATACAGGGCATATTCTGAGTCGAAGCATTGAGAGTTTGGGTTCCCGGTTCTGACTCTGTCACCGTCTTTAGCTGCAGAATTGACCTGGAGCCGTCTCAACTCTCAAACATGCGGCAACTTTTATGAGCCGTTGTGACAATCAGCATTTTGCATGTCTTGATGTGATTCATTGTCAGCGGACTTGATTAGAGACTTCCGTCACGCTCGGTCCCTCAGAGATCGAAAAGCCAATGCGCTCGTCGATGCGCCGAGCCCAAAGCCTCCAACGCCTTGTCGCACGATATATTATTGTTTTCTCAGATGTGGATCACACTTTTTCGCCACAGACGTTCACAGCCACCGAAAGATGCCACAACGGGCCCACAAACTGCTTTGAGGGCATCTGGCGACTGGCGCTGGCAGTTTGTGCGGCTTGTGCCAAGTACCATCTCTCTCCTCCGTTCTCTTTCTTTCATGTCGGAATTTTCTGACACAAATCGGTTACAAGACGATGCGTTGATCAACTTGCCCTCATGCGTTATGAAAGTAACCTTTTTCAGCTCTACTTGTAGCAGACAATGTTTTCACTGATAGTGACTCGAATTCGAGAATGCATGAGCTAAAAAGCCCGCTTCCCCCAAATCTCGCTTGTGTTTATTACACGAAGCCGCAGACGCAGTGTCCGCAGAACGTTGGTTAAACAAGATCGGCATCACCACCGTTGGGGATGGCGGCCTCATGCTGCGTGCTATGGCTGCCGGTACCAGAGTAACCAGACCCCAATAATAGACCAATGTCAGGCAAAAGCATGATGGCGGGAGTATTCAAAATTCTGTCCGAAGCTCACGACACAGACCGCAATATGCTCCCCACCGCCCGGCCCGGAGACGCACGGAGCGTGGAAATGCATCTTGTCGGCACAGCCGCTGGCTCCAGGGAATGGAAGGAGAGATGCACCATTTGACTGAAGCTTAGCACAAACTGAGGTGAACGTTTCAAGGTTGCCCGGCTGTGTGACAGTGTGAGACAAGTCTTACCTACTCTTGTCATTGTCGCTTTAGCCCGATGAAGGTGATGGATGACTTCTGTATTGTACATGACTTCTTCTTATTTATACATGCCGGGTCACAAAGTGATACCGGGTCATTCGAAAAAATAACAGTGAAATACAGGGCATATTCTGAGTCGAAGCATTGAGAGTTTGGGTTCCCGGTTCTGACTCTGTCACCGTCTTTAGCTGCAGAATTGACCTGGAGCCGTCTCAACTCTCAAACATGCGGCAACTTTTATGAGCCGTTGTGACAATCAGCATTTTGCATGTCTTGATGTGATTCATTGTCAGCGGACTTGATTAGAGACTTCCGTCACGCTCGGTCCCTCAGAGATCGAAAAGCCAATGCGCTCGTCGATGCGCCGAGCCCAAAGCCTCCAACGCCTTGTCGCACGATATATTATTGTTTTCTCAGATGTGGATCACACTTTTTCGCCACAGACGTTCACAGCCACCGAAAGATGCCACAACGGGCCCACAAACTGCTTTGAGGGCATCTGGCGACTGGCGCTGGCAGTTTGTGCGGCTTGTGCCAAGTACCATCTCTCTCCTCCGTTCTCTTTCTTTCATGTCGGAATTTTCTGACACAAATCGGTTACAAGACGATGCGTTGATCAACTTGCCCTCATGCGTTATGAAAGTAACCTTTTTCAGCTCTACTTGTAGCAGACAATGTTTTCACTGATAGTGACTCGAATTCGAGAATGCATGAGCTAAAAAGCCCGCTTCCCCCAAATCTCGCTTGTGTTTATTACACGAAGCCGCAGACGCAGTGTCCGCAGAACGTTGGTTAAACAAGATCGGCATCACCACCGTTGGGGATGGCGGCCTCATGCTGCGTGCTATGGCTGCCGGTACCAGAGTAACCAGACCCCAATAATAGACCGGCCGGCGGCGGCATGTAGGCGGCAATTGGCGGCGTGGCCGCCGGGAGGCTCGGCAGCGGCGCGTCGAACCGCAGCACGTTGACGGCGTGCCTGATGGTTGGCCGAAGGCTCCGGTCCGGGTGTGCGCACCAGAGCCCCACCGTCATCACACGCTCCATCTCCTCACACTTGTAATCTCCGGCGAGCCGGGCGTCCGCCGCGTCGAGAAGCTTCCCGGCGCCGTAGAGCTCCCACACCCGCTGCACCAGGTGGACGGTGCTCCCGTTCTGCAGCGTCACGACGGGACACCGGCCGCAGGCGATCTCCAGGAGCACGACGCCGAAGCTGTAGACGTCGGACTCCACGCTCGTCCTGCCGGTGGCCATGCACTCCGGGTCCATGTACCCCGTCGTGCCTTTCAGCGTCGTTGTCCGCGACCTCCGTCCGTCATCGATCACCCTCGCGAGCCCGAAGTCGCCGAGCTTGGCGTCAAAGGACGCGTCCAGCATCACGTTGCTCGGCTTGATGTCCCGGTGCACCACGCACTGCTCCGTTTCGTCGTGCAGGTATACAAGCGCGGAGCCGAGCCCGAGCACAATCTTGTACCTAACAGATCATAAGGGTCAATTCGATGATATATTGCTACCCGATGATGATTGTTACTGTACTACTTTATTTACTGGGTTTGGGTATATTTTGAAAGTGAAATTTATTTGTACCTGGTCGACCATGCCAGCTGCTTCTCTGGGTCTGGGTGGTATAGGTGGTTGTCCACGCTGCCGCTGTGCATCAGCTCGTAGACGAGCAAGAGGTCGTCGTCGACGCCGTCGTAACACCAGCCAATGAGCACCACCAGGTTCCGGTGCCTGAGCCGGCTGATGATCTTCACCTCCGACATGAACTCTTTCCAGCCCTGCTGAGAGCTCTTGGAGACCCTCTTGACGGCAACGGAAATGTTTTCTTCCTCCAAGAACCCACTGTATACCGACCCGAAACCACCTTCTCCTAGCTTCCGATCGTCGGAGAAGTTGTCAGTGGCGGCAGTGAGCTCTTCGTAGGAGAATCGCTTCGGTCCAGTCCCTTGCTCGAGCTCGCCGATTTCCACGGCTTCACCACGGAAAAATGTCAGTGACCCGACCGATTTCGTCCTGCCTTTGCGCCGCTGCAAGAAGTAGGCATGGGAAACACCGAGGCAGAGCATTAACGCCACGGTGCCGGTGATGGACCCGCCGGCCACCACCATAATTAATTTGATGAGCTTCCATTTGTCTTTTGGAGGACCTTCTGCAGAACAAAAGTTTATAGCTTTTTAGGAAGGTTAACCAGGCATGACAAGTCGAATTTGTGTTGCCGTTTTTTCAATTGAACAAGTCAAATGTGCATTCAATAGACCAGAAAAATGTTGAATTCAATATTTGCAGCAATCTGTTTGATGAATAAGTTGGCTCTATTTACTTTATTTCTTTCCCTTAAGGTGCATCTTCAGTTCAGCCTTTGTAATCTTTCACCAGGAGCTAGTCTAAGTTTCTATCAACAAAAACTAAAAAGCACATCTTAATTAATATGCAAAAGTAATTTATTATTTTTTGCCATCATGATATTGGGTTTGTCTTCTTTTTAGGTGAATTGAGGTTTTACTTTTTTCTCAGAGATTAAGTAGCTAATTCATGCAGCGTCTTTTTCGCTAAAAAACACACACACGGTTGTTGTAATTTTTAAAAGCCATCGTCAAGCAAACTATTGTTTACAAAAAAAGGAGGTTTTGAGTGAAGCTTCTTAAACACCAAAAAAACTACAAATATGCCCATATAGAACATATTTTTCTCATATGGGTGAAGCTTCTTAAACTCCAAAAAAACTACACATATGGCCCTACAACAATTTATGCTTATGAAAAAGATGTCCAAAAAAGGGGGAAAAACCCTGCAGATTTTGTTCTACCTAAACACTTTCTACTTTCTTAAAACCGAAGTATTTTGTAAGACCGTAATGTTTTCTTAAACCTTTAAAAATATTTTGTATCCAAAACGAGGCTATATATTGCATGCACAGTATTTCTAACCGGGTGGAGGCGGCTGGATGATCTCCATCGGACCCGTGAGGCTGTATCTGACGTAACAGCTGTACCCCCAGATATAGCCAGCTATATCGGAAGGGACTCTCTTTTCCAGTTCTCCAGTCACGTTGTTGAGGCACCCGTTGCACTCGTCGTCCCCCAAGTCTCGCCTGCACTGCGCAAGAGCGTACATCACATGCGACTCACCATACGAGTCCTCGTAACGGTGGTTGCCATAGGCGAACCGCCCGGGCACGCCGGCGGCGTCACCGGAGAGCCGGCCGATCAAATTCAACCGCGCCTTGTTCATGCCGGCGATGTCGGTGGCGTTGACGAGGGAGCGCTTCGAGGCCGTGAGGGTGAGGTCGAGGCCGCCGAAGAACGACTCGTTGGAGTACCGTAGGAGGCACATTTTGTAGTTGACGCTCACATTCCGGCTATATGGGCAGCCGGCGCCCACCCAGGCCGCCGCGTGGTCCAGGCAGAACAGGCATTTCTTCCAGTTGTTATCGGCGTAGCACATGGCGAGGCCGAAAACCCTGTCCGGCTTTTTGCCATATCTGGTGTAGAAGAAGCCCTGGTTGCGGGCCGCCCCGTCCCGGAGGCGGTGGACAAGCATGTCGACGTTGACCTGGTATGTCTCGCCGGCGGTGAAGTTGTTGTCCGTCGAGCAGAGAGCTGGAAATGGCCTTAATCGGGCGAACGAGGTGGGTACGACGAGGAGCAGGACGGCAAGAAGGCGCCACAGAGGCACCATGCTGGCCGCCGACAACACGACAGCCGGTGCAGGGGTGGATGCTGTTTGGAGATAGAGGATTGGAATCGCTGCTATAAAGGAACGGAAGTCGAGAAAAGGAATGCTCAGAGATCGATTTGGCTATATACAACGATGAGGCAGGCTCTTCATACAGAAATGGTCACAAGAGGCCAGGAGACTAGGAGGAGGATCCCACGCCCGAGTAGCTGTCTGTGTGCTGAATATTCTAGCTCATCGGATTGCCAAATTTCTTGTCCCCCATAGGCCCATACATTACGTGAAAAATAATCTCCAACGCAAGTATCCAAAGAAAACTACTCGTCGATGCTAGCTTTTTATATTTTTACGAGGAAAGAGGGAACTTTATTAGTTACTACTCAAGGTGGGATTACAATCATGAGCAACTAAGTTCTCGACACAAGCTGGCACTCGGTCGCGCCACTCAGCACTATGACACAACCGTTTTGCAAGCTGGGCGGGCTCATGCGCCACACTATTCTGCTTCCTTCTAACATGCCTAAACTTAGCTGCTGGCAGCTGTTGGGCAAATGCCACGGCCTCCTGGACAGAGAAGCTCGAGCACCATCTTCGCTTTGAGATCCAAACCACTACGGAGCAATTTGACTCTAGCACTGCCGGTTTAGGGGCCCACTCTGTCGCAACAGCAAGGTCTTCTTTGCACGCATAGGTTCCTACCTCCTCGGCCCTCTCATGTTAGACAAAACACGCCAAGAGAGGAGAGGATAGGTTTACCCACATTTTTTTTTTCGAAAGTTGGTTTACCCACATGATCTCTGATGATGATCCCGATCACCGCCTCACCTTACTGTTCCGCATTGATCTTTATCCAGCCTACCACAGGGGGAACCCCGTCAACCTTGTTGCGATGTACTACTGGCTGAGTCACCTTGCTGACACTGACACCGCACAACTCCTCCTCCCAGTAGCTGGACAGAAAGGACACCGAGGCGTAAACTGACACCATCCTCCCATGCGTAATCTCATTGCGGACGAAGACGAACCAGGCTTATAACAGTCAGCATCCACTCCGGCCCAGAATTCAGCGGATCCTCTTCAGCCGGCAGAGCCCCAAACCCCTCGCATTGCTCCTCGTAGAGCGACTACATGGTAGTCATCTCACACGTCCCCATCTCCTCCATTCTTCTATGCTTCTTGTTCAATCTGGTAGGCAGCCATGGTGTTTCTAGCTTTAGCAATTGGCATGCACTGCATGTATGTATATTTGTATCTGTTAAGTTACTCTCCGACCAGTGGCATCTAAAAGCGATGTGGAAGAGTGGATAATGAACTCATGGTTCAAAACAGTGATATTGACTTACGCATTGGCGATTGGTCGAGGAGTTGAAAAAAAGAAAGGATAGATTGTGAAGAACTGTGGTGACCTTATCAAAGCTAAGATATTAGTAAACACAAGGATGAACCCTGGTAAACTAACAAAACAATTATACGTGGCTCCCGCTACGGTAGTCTCAAATAACTATGAGCCGTCCATTTAAGTAGATCTCGAGGCACAAGATGAACTCTTGCACCCTAAGGTGCAAGGCTTCATTTATAATTACTTTTATTGTTTTCCATTTTCTGTTTTGGAAAGTGATTGTTTCCATACGTGGCATCTATCCATTTGGTTCGTCTTCACCATATTCCACGATGACCAAGTGCAAAAATAAGCATGGAAACGTTGCACGTAGTGTATGTTCGCATGATGACCAAGTGCAAAAGTCAGCAGGATCCAGATCATCGTGTATGGTAGCAACAATTACCAAGTGCAAAAATCAGCAACAAACGTTACACGTAGTGTCTGTTCGCATGATTCTCCATCGTGCGGTGCATGGAGGAGGGCACATTTGTTATACGTAACGTAACAAAGCGACCAGAATAGGAGGAGGAGGTTCCAAAGCAAGCTGCTCCAGCTAGTTCTATCACAGCTGGAATAAAAATAGCGTTATCTACTTGTATGCAAGCTCGATAGAACTAAATGGTTTTTCCAAAGCAAAAGCTGCTCCAGCTTGGTATATATGTATATGCATATAGCTCGTCATCTTGTTGCGGGTAATCTTTATAACAGCTCCGTTTTAAATATATGATGTTTATACTAAGTTTAGGAGTTAATGGATAGAGTAAATATACTGCTCCTTCGCCGAAGTGTCGCTTCAGGTGGTAACCAACATGCATGAATAAAAGATTCCAAAACAGAGGTAAGTGAGAATTGATATATCTGCATCACTATTGAATCAACGAATTTCCCTAGGAAGATCGTGATTTCCAAAGTTATCGATCCCTATGACTTGTTCCCTAGTAGGGAAAACCGTTTCCCTAGGGTTTTGGGGGTCTTTTCCTAGGATTTCGGTCCTAGGAAAACTGGGGTAGTGTATTGATACATTAGAAGATGGTGTGTGATTTTAGTGTGACTCAAACAGCTAACCCTATAACATACATGTGCAAAACAGCCAATGCTATACGAAGTTATTACGTGTACCACTACACGAGAAGCCTGCACGGCTTTGCTGCCCGCCTCACGGAGCAGGAGAAGAAGAATCTCGCCGGTACTAATTAATTAATAGGCTTCCGCTACGATAGTCTCAAATAACCATGAACCGTCCATTTAAGTAGATCTCGAGGCACAAGATGAACTCTTGCACCCTAAGGTGCAGTGCAAGACTTCATTTATAATTACTTTTATTGTTTTCCATTTTCTGTTTTGGAAAGTGATTGTTTCCATACGTGGCATCTATCCATTTGGTTCGTCTTCACCATATTCCACGATGACCAAGTGCAAAAATAAGCATGGAAACGTTGCACGTAGTGTATGTTCGCATGATGACCAAGTGCAAAAGTCAGCAGGGTCCAGATCATCGTGTATGGTAGCAACAATTACCAAGTGCAAAAATCAGCAACAAACGTTACACGTAGTGTCTGTTCGCATGATTCTCCATCGTGCGGTGCATGGAGGAGGGCACATTTGTTATACGTAACGTAACAAAGCGACCAGAATAGGAGGAGGAGGTTCCAAAGCAAGCTGCTCCAGCTAGTTCTATCACAGCTGGAATAAAAATAGCGTTATCTACTTGTATGCAAGCTCGATAGAACTAAATGGTTTTTCCAAAGCAAAAGCTGCTCCAGCTTGGTATATATGTATATGCATATAGCTCGTCATCTTGTTGCGGGTAATCTTTATAACAGCTCCGTTTTAAATATATGATGTTTATACTAAGTTTAGGAGTTAATGGATAGAGTAAATATACTGCTCCTTCGCCGAAGTGTCGCTTCAGGTGGTAACCAACATGCATGAATAAAAGATTCCAAAACAGAGGTAAGTGAGAATTGATATATCTGCATCACTATTGAATCAACGAATTTCCCTAGGAAGATCGTGATTTCCAAAGTTATCGATCCCTATGACTTGTTCCCTAGTAGGGAAAACCGTTTCCCTAGGGTTTTGGGGGTCTTTTCCTAGGATTTCGGTCCTAGGAAAACTGGGGTAGTGTATTGATACATTAGAAGATGGTGTGTGATTTTAGTGTGACTCAAACAGCTAACCCTATAACATACATGTGCAAAACAGCCATTCACACAGTTATCCGCTACGTAATTTTAGTGCCGAATCCGTATGCATGCCAATTGCCAAATATCTTCACAGAGCTATCCGGTATCTACTTCCTTGCCGAAAAATTAATCCTAAGACCAACCAAGCCTATACCGAAAAATCCTTCACTGCTTCAATATCAAATTTGAACCTTTTTCATTTGTGAAATCAAATTTTCCCAAGTAATTGACCAAGCTTCCGATTTCCGACGAACTATACAGTACACCCATGATAAGTCCCCGCCATGGGTTGGGGGTGAAGTGTAAAAACGGACGAGACGACATAAATGTTCTACGTTCAGTAAATTATCTTTTAACCATAGAGGATTTTTGAAGGGCTGAGATGAAGCCATTGAGGTTGTTTTGACCAAGTTTCGTAGTAATACTTTAGTAGAGGGGGATTTGCTGGCAAACCATACCAAGAACAACCAGCTCTCTGATATATAACACTTCCATCGTGGCAGGAGGCTTCTAAATAATCCCATACTGCTAGAGGGTTCTCTTAACATTGTCCACTGATCTAACAAGCAGCAGTTGTCCGTCACACTGGTTGATGCCCTGTTCAGTTGCACGCATGAATCTTGTTCTTCCTTCGCACGAGTAAATGTGAACCGTAATGTATCAAATATGAATCAATGACAGACGACAGTCAAAAAAAAAAATCAAAGACGAGAGCTTCCTTAGGATTAAAGGGGGTGCAGATGCACATGCTCTCTCATCGCCTGCCATTCTTTTCATCGCGCCAGTGCGGGTGGTGCCGCGATCTGCAGACACGCTGCAGACCGAAAATGCGCCTCAAATCAAGTGGGACGGCGCGTGCGTACGCGTGACCCACTTCGTTTGCAGCTCGCTCTGCCGACGAAAGCTAGCGCCGCGAACGCGACGCCGGCACGTGAGCTCGCCGGCTACCGCACTGTTGCTTCCTGCGCCGTTCGCTGCAGTTTTGGACCAACGCCAGCTGAGTTAGCACACAGGCATTTCCTGCACGGTTGTTCGGGGACGATCAATACGGAGGGGGATGCATGGATAGGAGATAATCCTTTATGCATAGATTTTCCTTTGCTATATGATTTCTGTGATTGCAAAGAATGGTCTGTAGCAGATTGTGCCAACAATGACTGGACTATTACTTTTAGAGGAAATTTACCTAATATTTTGCATCATCAAAGGTACACCCTTGCTGCTCGACTAAATGAGCAGGTGATATCTGAAAACGATGACAAGCCAAGATGGATATGGGCTAAGACTGATATGTTCTCTGTCAAGTCAGTATATGATCACCTCACCAAAAGTGATCGTGGTCCATCTTATAAGCACATTTGGAAGGCGAAAATCCCTCCCAAAATCAAAATTTTCCTATGGCTAGTTGAAAATGGGGCTATCTTGACAAAAGACAATATGATCAAGAGGAAGTGACAAGGGGACCCTGCTTGCTATTTCTGTGATATGCCAGAAACTATTGATCATTTGTTATTTAATTGTTGTGTTTCAAAAGTGGTTTGGGGAGTGATTGCACTTTGCTGTAACACACACCAGACCTGTTAACATGCAACACTACTGGCATTGGATCAAAGTATCTCTGCCAGCTGGAGAATATGTATATACTGAAGGCCTGGCGGCCATTTGCTGGTCCATTTGGAAAACAAAGAACAAAGCGTGCTTTGACAAAGTTATGATAAAGCACCCATGTGACATAATCTTCCATGTTTGCGCTTTTCTTCGTTTCTGGATAGGTTTGTACCCGGCGGAGATGAGTGAGATCGTCAAAGCTGGCGCACACACGATGTTAAAAAAAAAACTCGGCCCCCGGGGGATTGACCTCCACCCGCGGTATTCATATAAGAAGAAGAAAGCCTTCTCATAGAGGCCGAGAAAACCCCCGAACCCCCCTCTCACCCTTACACAGGACCCGTTCCTCAGGTGAGTCTGGGCCGGGGCAAAGCACCGTTGCCCAGCTGGGCCGGGTTTTCTATCATGCTTTGAGAATTAGGAGAGGCGAGGGGATTTTTTTAACCCCAGTCCGAAATTCGCTCCTACCGAGAATCGAACTCGAGACCTGAGGAGATGCCGCTGGAGCTCCTAGCCAACCAGCTAGAAGTCCTTTGGCGCACACACGATGTTGCAGATGGCCATCCACATTCTGAGCAGGGAGAGGCGCGAGAATCCCAGAAGGGCAATTCAAGGTCAAGCGCAAGAATCTGACGAAGCTGGAGCAAATGATGGAGAAGGGCAGTTACTTTGAAGAGTCGAAATTGATGTCTATCAGTTCGTTCTTTGTAGAAGCTTTTTTTTGCAAGACGATCTTCCCGAAACGGGAATGTAATAGCCAGTAGACTAATGCTAGCTGGTCAGTGTGTTACTTGTTCCCCCAGCTTACCATTTCTAGAGATCTGGTGGTAAACTGGGGGTGGTGACACCTTCTTTCTTTTTTGTTCTCGCGACCTTTAAATCTGTAATTTGACACTTCTGGACCCACGTCTTCGGATGAGAGCGGGTAATCTCGTTTAAAAAAAAAATCAATACAGCGCAGGGTTGGCAACGTCGACATGTGCCACCTACCTCGAGGTCTTCCATCCATGAACAATAAAATCTCATGATCCAAGGCACGGATCCCCATCTGGAGTAGCACGAACGGCGCCGTCATGGCGGCAATAATCCGGAGGAGACGGACATCACGGCATAGCATGGGATCGACCACTGCTTCGTTCGGGCTAGGCCCCGCAGATGCTAATGGTTGATACGTAGCGCTCTTAGGCCTTCCACAGTGTACTGTAGAGGCGATGCCCTGAAAGTCACTTTTCTGGTTTGGGCACCGCTCCTGCCACTGTGAGCTACGGTTCCTTTTCCAACCGATGCCAAAAAAACAGAGAGCGATTCCTGTACAAGAACCGGTTCCAACTTCCTAGAAAATGATTTCTTTGCCTGCTGCTCTGTACGGTTAGAGAGAGAAGCCAGGAAAATGTTGCATGCCGATGAGAAAAGAAATGTTTTTCTATCCCACTTGTGTGTCTCAAATACGAATGCTCACGCTATGCGTTTTTGGAGCGATGGCCATCTACTGTTGTGGGTTCCACATTTTTACTTTGAGCGCTCCACACTGTCAACAGTATCCTTGATTTTTAACCAACAGTGTTTTTTTT
>LAPY01000931.1:124891-137034 GCA_000970635.1 Eragrostis tef | reverse complement strand
AAACTTCTGGATAGATCAATACTGAGGCCCTCCTATGTACACCATTTTACAAAGCGAAAACTAGCGAAAAAACAATTGGATAGGCTTCAACAAAACTGTCAGAAAGTCCTGCACAGGATTAGGCACATGCCTCAGCTTCAATTGGATGCTGAAGCAGGCTCTCACCATTGTGGACTGCTGCCAACTTATGATCACTATGACCAACGGCTTTGGATGCCTTAGAAGGATTATCAGGAGTCCAGTTGTCGGGAACGGTGAGGAAGTACTTTGCCATGAACTTCCTAAACCTTTTCTTGTACTCCCTGGGAGAAATTACAGTTGGTGAAACATTCTTGGGTACTACCAGAGAAGTCTTAACCCATGTTTCCAGTTGTTTGTCCCAAGTATATTGCCTCAGATAATCAATGATGCCAAATACAAGTTCATGATTTTGTTTGTCCACCCCCACAAGCAGAGAATAGTCCATAACATTGACCGCCTGCGAGAACAATAATTATGTTAACAGACGTTTTCATTGAAAACCTGATACATGTAACTGCTGTGAAGATGTGTTTTATACATACAGTGAGAAAAGATGTGTCATTCCAGATTGCACGCTGCAAAAGATGCTTTGTTCTTCCACCAATATAGATTGGAGAAACACGCATGTCCTCCACATAGTTTTGATCCAGGTAAACAGTATCACAGTCAGTTGAGTCAGCAACGTGTCGCGAAAAAATAGACCCTTTAAGATCATAAATCCGAGAAATATTGTGGCCAAAGAGAAGATTTTCCATCACCATCAGATCTATCTTTACCTCTTTTCCATGCCTTATGTGCTTGACCTGAGACAAACAAGTGATGCCACATGAAGAAATACAAAATCAGAAAAATGACTTGAAATCATACGCAAGCTGTTGATATAGACTACCTGATAAATTCCTAATATTTTGGCAAGGCAAGTTTGGCTTCCAGTGTCAAGAGAATGGTAAACATGCTTGAAGTATTCAGGGGCAAATTTAATAAATGATTCGAACTCTGTTTTCTTGATCTGCTTTATGATGAACCTGTCATCCATCGTCTTTGCGAAAAATGCCTTGCTCTTTCCACCTTGAGCATCCCACTTCTTACATCGGCTTAAGGAAGCAATGTATGCAAGCTCAGATGGGCAGCACTTCTTTCGAAGTGCATAAAACTGATTGGCATATATGCTAGTAACTGAATATTTGCCTTTAAGGGTCACTTTCCCGTTGACAGTCGTTTCTGGATGTATTGAGGACAATAATGATGAGCTATCATAACCGGAAAGGTCATCAGATGAAAATGACGCAAGAGACGACAAGCTTGCTTCAGAGTCTAAAGACCCAATAGATGACCATGGTGATGAGCTGAAAGAGCTTTCAGAAACAAAGCTATAGTTTTTCTCCATTATTTTAGCATGATCTCCCCTGCTATTCTCCATTCCATTCTGAACTATGGAATCCATTAAATGGCGGCGTTCATCAGAGATTGCAAGAGCGCGGGCTATTATGCTAGATATTTCATCCTCCAGTACACACAAAATATTACTACCTGGACCAACTGCGAACTGTGGAGAATTCACCTCTTCATGGTGTTGAAACAAGGGAGACAGGTAAGATGGTGAATAATGGTTAATGAGTTCAAACTTTTCCAAATATCCAACTTGAATGTCATTCCTGTAGGCCAACTGAGACTCAGAAATTGAATTCCAAATCCACCTTTCTTTTTCATCCCAGTAAGGATATCGGGGAGTGATCCAAGGCTCCTGCTCCATAGGTATTGGATCTGCCACCACAACATTCCCCTGGAGCTCTGTATCATTGGATAGTTCGAAACAAACATTTGGGGTTTGTGCTGTGCTATCTATATTTATTTGACTAGGATCAATGGAAGATTCTTCATCTTTACTGCCACCATTGCAAGAAAGTTCAGAGTGCTCCTGACTTTCATCAAGCAATAGTGTTGCAGTTTTATCTGACTGATGGTCATGGAGAAGTTTCTTCCTTGTATGCTCAGCGGTACTGCCTTCTTCCAAAGTTGTCGTACAGTCATCATTTGTGAACTCACCAGTTTTCTTATCATTGTCGAAGTTTTCATCAGAAATCTCAACAACAGCACCAGTGGGATTCTTGCTATTTGCAACACTTTCTAGTCCAAAAGATTTACAGCTGAACAGCTGTTGTAGACGACGGTCCCATATATACAGTTCAAGTAGAAGGTCTTGATAGGACCAGTTTATATTCAAAAGTTCATGAATAGATGAGGATGGTTTCCCATTTTGATCAATAGGCTTGCTTAGAGAACCCTGCATGACAGTGCAGATTATGACCAACCATAAACAATAATAAACAGAACAACTATCTAGGACAATACACATGAATACAAAATACCTACCTCAAAGTTGGTCTTTTCTTTCATCAATATCTGTTCAAGTTCAGAAAAGTCCTTAACAGGGAGTGAGAGGCCATAACTGCTTGCTAAAGTTATTGCATCAGGACGTTCCTTCTTCAAGTTATGTAACAAGCTTTCAACCTCAGAAAAAAGCACCATGCCTCTAGCATGAACCTTGAAACATGCAAGATAAGCGTTAGGAAACATTTTACATGAACTGATGATAGGTAACGAACAAAATGGTGATGGGATCAAGCCATACATGTCTCCATTGTCCTTCGAACCAATCCTGCCGGACGGGATTGGAGAACTGGAGTGTAGGTTGTGGTTTGCATGTAGAGTAAATTTCAACTGATGAGTACCGGAACATTGCAACTTTAGATCCCAACCTATAATTTTAAATCAGTAAGAAACAAAAAGTTTTCACGACCAAAATGGAAAAGATAGATAGTTTCCATGGCATATGCTAAAGCCGAAAGTCTCTCAAGGAGTTAATTCTACTAAAATCATTCATATACAATTATAGCATACCCAAAAAAGCGTAAGCAATCTCTATTCACCAGATGCCCACATATGGATAACCTTCTTGCTGCAGAATGGCTTGAAAAACTGAGTTCCAGGAATTTCCCAAATGAGAGATTGCGCGCTTCAGCTGATATTAATACTCTTGGAGTTGATTTAGATATCCCATGTTCCTGATCACATCTCATGCATCTAGTCCACATCCATATTTTTCCTTCAGATTCACCAGGCAAATGGTATTGGGACGCCAGACGCTTCACTAGAACTGTCAAATTTCCATTTCGATGAGTGTAAGAGTACACGTGAGCCTCTGGAGGCTCTTCACACGAGGAGCAGCTCAGGTTCTGCAAGGAATAGACATTAACAGATGAGCGTATTCATCCAAACCAATCAGGACCTATAATGTGGATTTCATGCAAACAAGAACAAACACTGAAAATGTGAGAATTGTTGTTACCTGATTCTGCAAAATGTCTTGCAAATATCGCCCCAAGGACACATCAAAATTCCCATAGTACTTTATACGGGATAAATGGCTCTGTTCACAGATGGCCTGCTTTGTGATGCATTGGCTTGACATCAAAATAAGTATGCTGTGTGAATCAAGTGCATCTTCAGCTTGATCTCCGTCAACATATTTATCTTTGATAATGATATTGGTGTTATGTTCCCCATTTTCTACGATAACAGGCGATTCTTCATTTTTATCACATGTAGAAGAACCTGCTGGCATTAGTTCCTGAGTTATTTCTTGTTTCTGGAGATCATTTGTGCACTCCCCATTTTCACTAGAAACTGCAGGCCCTTCCACCTTTGGCCCTACATGAACACTGTTATTAACTTTTTCTTGACCTGATTCAACCTTGCCTTCTTTCTGATTATCATTTGCCTCTTGCAATGATGTAACAGGCAAATAAATATTCTGGTGACACAACATGTCAGCAAATAATTTCCTTAATTCCTTAACTGGTGGTGTTAGCCTTTCACCATTTTGGGGCGGCCTCGAGTCATACTGGATGCCTGCACCGTCTCCAAGTTCATTTGTGGAGCTGCTTGTTATTGAATTTGGAGCATCTACACTTCCTGAAGATCTCAAAGATTTTGCCACATCAGTATAGCCATTAGAAGTGGCATGGTACAGTCTAAGTGCTGGAGATTCATCATGTGAAGGAACGCCAGGGATAGCATCACCAGCGGCGGCAACATCATGAGCGATTATTGATGGCCCTTCCATAGGGGTAATAGAATTTTCTTTTGAAACGTCTTTATCATTTAGGAAAACCCTCTGATCTTCAAAGAACGATGTTTCAAGTATCAAGTGATATGCTGCAAAGACTGTGAAGTGCATAACTTGCTTGATTTTCTTCAATTCTTCGCTATTTGCTCCTCTTAGCAATATCTGTACGAGATAGAACCCACTGTTAACTGTGCAGATTATTCAAAATAAATAGCTTTATTCAGTTCAATATTATTAGCACGCAAGGAATGGGCTGCATTCAGTATACTGTGAATTTAAATTAGGCATACCGTGCAACCCAATGGCCTTGGAAAGCCCTCCAAGAACATTAATGTTTTTGATGGCATCTTTCCACCTTCACTGGTGCTGTTATGCTCTTCAATAAATTTTTCAATGTGGAAGTAGTCACATTGCTTCAGCTTGGGTCTATCCAAAACATCTGAAAATGAAATTATTGGAGAACCTGTGCAGCGTGCGATTCTTTGCAGCCTGTGGAGCTTCATATCAAGAATCAGCGAAACACCTTCTTTCAGAAGAAGCTCTTGAATGTTCCGTGACACAGTTTTCTCAACCATAATGACATTCGGACTGCATATCTCCATCACTTTAGAGATCGCTCTCTCCAAGAGGTCCTTTTCCTGTTTTTTAAAGACATGAAGAAAGTATTATTCCTCTATTCTACAAAACAGGAAAAAAAATGTTGCTTGCATGCATAAATGTCCAACCTGATCCATTGAATTGAAGGACGACAGACCAACATCAGAATGCCCAAGGACTCCTTGGAGAAGTAGAAGCCTAGGGTTGTGACAAGTGGTGGGCATGTGCTTATGAGCAGTGTTCTTCTTGAAGACTAACCCCTTGATCACCTCACTACAATAATAAAAATTTCCAAGTGTAAGGGATACGGGTATAGTTCCAAACACAAACAGAAATACAATGCAGAGATTACCGATCACCTTTGCCGGCGATTGCCAGATGCGATACATTTGACCTTGATGTAAGATCCAGGGTCCATTTCCTTTCCCACACTGGCATCAGGTTTGATTAGTAGTGCCGCTTCCCATGACAGGGCAGTCACAATGTCAAGCCAATCATCGCCGCCCTCTCCTTTGGAAGAAGGGACACCAGCAGAAGCCAGAAACCGACTTACAAGTATCTTCAGCTGCCCATTCATAGCTTCTAGCATCGCCTTTTCACGTTCCAACCTGGCAATGTTAGTGTTGGCCTGATGTTCGTCAGCAGCGGCTGGGAAACTCGACTGACCCCACTTTATTCCATCACTGTAATCGTCATCATCATCCTCATAAGCAATGCTTCTAGCAAAACTTTCGGTTTCATCCTCCTTGTCTGCTGCTTCAGGTGGTATCCAGACGCTATCTGAAACTTCTGTACTGCTGCTACTTCTGCCATTGGTCTCAGCCCCATCAGAGTCATCACCAGACTTAGTCGAACGATCATCAAAAGATGATGCAGATGGACGGCGGCTGATACCTCCATGTTTTAGCAACGAAGTATAGGATGAAAAGCTGTCGTATGTGGACAGATTATTGCTGTACTTGGTGCTAACCCCAGCCTCATTTTGTCCGGAATGTTCTGCATCATGCGGGCTGCGATGGTTATAATCACCATCTGAAACCTCGGATGCAGCCTCCCTGTAGACCAAAGGGGGGAAAAAAAAAGAGATCAGAATGGACCTGCAAGATCTGGCAAGGGGATTCCCTTACGTCAAGGGCATGATCTGTGTACAGTACTAGGTTGTCCCAAAGACCCAGACTAATGATGATGGTTTACAGGCCTAGCAAACTGGACAAAGAAATAAAAATATCTTTCTTCAGTGTTACCCAAATAAAGAACTACTCCAAGCGGGGGTGGTATTATGCTTGACATATACTCAGGCAACACAGAATATCCTAATCTAAGGGGACAACAATTCCGAGGAGCCTGATGCTTTCTTGCAGAATTGCAAAACTATAGTCTTAAAAAAGCATAGTAGTACTAGGTGGAGTAGTATTAGCAAATTGAGCGAGTCCAATGAATGAAGGGTTACCCGGTGGTGGAGTGCTGCTGGTGGTGATCCATGTCGGGACACATTGCCTGCGGCAAAGACGGGAGGCAGCTGTCACATGCCCCTTTGCAGCTGCTCCGGCGCCGTCCTCTTCCTTTTCCTCCTCCGGCGGCCGGGCGGGTGGTGAGCTGAGAGCAGACCCCCTTGGAGTTGCAGGGGGAATCGCTGGACCTGAAGATGAAAATACTGAGTCAAACTAGTTGGTAGTAGAACTAGAAGGAAGCAAACAAAATTGGCCCGCATTCACCCAAGAGCAGGTTCTCGCTAGTTGGAAAATTAAGCAAAAACCGTATCGAAATTGAGGTCCTAACCACCAGTCGCCAATGGAAGTTTCAAAGGCCGGTCGGAGATGGAGGATTGAAGCTAGTTGGAATTGAGGAAGGGAGCGCGGCGATGAATCCAATTTGGTTCAAAGACAGAGGGAACAAGCCTCAAAGGCCAGGCTGGATGTTGCGCGTAATCAGGAACAAGATCCGAATAGTCTAGTACGAACTACTACAAGCACAAATTATTATTCCTGGATAAATAAAAAAGAACAAAACCCGAAAACGAAAGGTGGCCCGAGTCAGCACGCGTTGGGGGAAGGGAGCTACACGACACGACAGACGACCAACTCGTTCAAACTTATCCCTCCCCCCAAAATCCCCTCCCCATGGACGGAATCCAATGAATGGCCCCGAACAATCGGTCGAGAGAGTTCACCGGAAAATCTAACTCCCTACTCCCTAGTGCGACGCGCGGCGAGTAGTATGCTATGCTGTGTTACCTTGCGAGGAGGTCGTGCGAGGAAGACGGCGGACGAAGCCAGCCGGGAAGATGGAAGAAGCCTCCTCTTGCTTCCTTGCAGTGGTGAGAAGAGAAGGCTGGTTGCGTGCGGCAGGCGGGAAGGAGGAGTTTGGCGGGCGGCGCGAACGGCGAAGAGGAGCCCAGAAAGAAAGAAAGAAAGAAAGAAGACGACGACGAGAAGGAGCGACGGAATGCCTGCCCCCACGAAAAGAAATACCCCCGCTTCTCTCTTTTTTTCTCGCCGCTGGGTCCACATCACGCGCGGGGCCCACCCCCAACTATCTTCTTCTCCGTGTGTTTTTTTTTTCTTTTTTGACCCGCAAAATTAGATATCGGTAGAAAAATCCTTTCAAAAAAAAGAGATATCAGTAGAGAAAGAATTCAAACTGTACAAGCAAAAGCGCCGACGTGGTCCGGTCCTGGCGGGTTGGTTGTTGGTTCCAACGTACTCCTATACTAATTAACGGGTTGGTGTGTGTGGTCTGCTCTGCTCATGCCGCCGGCCGTGCCTCCAACTAACCGTTCATATTGCAGCTTATAGTACGGTGCCAAGAACAAGTCAAATTAAGGGTAGTATCCATTTTCATTTCAGACCCCTGACTAATAAATAGCCTCTCCATGCGGCTGCTATTGCCACATTTCAGGAAGACCATATCGGTACCTTAATATCGTATCGTATCCTAAACAAATGGAACTTGAAAAAGTGGGTGACATCTCATGGTCTGTGTTCAAAGCGCATGGGTTAGGTCATTGAATTGAGATAGTTTTTCCCCACAAAAATCAAAATCAATTTTGTAGACCGACATGAAACCTCAACTCATCTTTGAATGTCGTCGTTTTCCCGCATTCAATTAATGTTGCTATGAAATTAAAGTAGCTAGTACATTTCTTTCTATATTGTGTGCATAAACTTACAGAAAGGATAAATGAAGAAATCAGACTTCTATGCATATGCTGCCGACGAGGATTACCTAGCAGAATAAACTGAAGAAAATCGAAACGCGCTCCGCAAGCTACAGTATTGTCGTACCGTTGATCACTGCCATACATTTTGTATGGTTCTCTACTCAAAATATATTTATTATATGGAGATGTCTCATTCATCAAAATGTTGACATTCGGATCTTGCGTGTCGGTAGCCATTTTGTAATCTCCTTGTCCAAGGAGACTTGCATTTCTTACCATAACAGCGCCATCAAACAAGGGGTATGTTTCTTCACATCCTTCATCTTTTTTTTTAAAAAAAAAGAATGAATTGCACAAAACTACAACTATTTGTGTCAAGGTTTCAGAAAACTATAACTTTTAGAACCTATTTCAGAGAACTACGCTATTTTGACCATTGATTTCAAAAAACTACAACTTTGCATATGGCCCCACATGTCAATCTCATTTTGAGAACACTGCCACTTTGTGAGGCTGACATGTGAAACAGGATGTGACATAGCGGACCAAGGCTTAATAGGATTGATAGAATACTCATGTCAACAAGTTGCAACTTCTTTTCCGGAAGCTCATCTCGAAAGAATTCCGAAGTTAAGCGTGCTTGGTCTGGAGCAATTTCGGGATGGGTGACTGACCGGGAAGTCATTCCCGGATGCGCATGAGTGACGACAAAGTGCGCAGAAAAGACATGTGTTGATCTGTGAGGATATTCTTGATTCCTAGAGGGCTACCAGGTGTGCGGGCTCGGCCTCTGAAAGACAGGACGCTACACCGGACACAAAAGAAAAAAAAAGAAAAAAAGAGAGAGAGAAGAATCCAAACCCTTGGTTGTTTTGCATTAACACCTAATCGGTGACGTGAAGACTAAAACGGCTAGCTGCGCTCAGCAATGCGCGGTCGATGTGCCTCCTGCAACAAACAAGCACGCAAACGCAACACAATCATCTCTTTGGCGTATATGGCCATCGATATACTTAATCCTCGCAGCTGATTAATTAAGCAGCTTACCAAATATGGACAATCTACCTTTATACATTTAAGTCACTCCCTACTCAAATCATTCATCCTATCCAGCTAGCTAGGGTTGCTGTTTGCCTGTCCACCGTGTACCCAATCATAGTTACTTGCGGTTTTCTCCGGCATCATCGTCAATCCATGACTACCACACAAAGCTAGATATCCTATTGGAAAAAAAAAACAATATATATCTTGAATAGACAATACTAACATTATCCTTTGCAGGATCATGGATAGGCTCAATCTATCTATAATGGACACAATCAAATGCATTTTGCATTATTGTAGTAACTGATACGTGCATGGCAAGAGAGCATAAATCACTATACTCTGCCAGCATCTCACAACGACAAAGCTAAGCTTAGAGAAATCTATCATAGATGTAGATATAACTCAACCATTCAAGCGCAATACCTATCTATCTATTGACTTATCAAATGAAGAGAAGAAATGCATACATGATGCGTCAGCGCATCTCGTGACTGACGAGTAGTCCCCTGACAGTAGGGCCAGGGCAATGAAAAAAAGGAATTGAGTTGAGTTGCTTATAAGCAAAGCCAAAATGATTAAATCCAATACACAAGAGTACGGAGCTTAAGTGCTTAACCCATCATGCGAGATTAATTTATTAGTCGCTAATAAGATGGAATATGTATATTCCTCAGAATATAGTAGCATGCGTAGGTAATATTATTGTTCACACCATTCTTTGTAAGTTTCTCATCAGCTCTGTGCGTAGCATTTATAACTGACACTTTATCTTTACTCAAAATAATAACAGTCTACTTATTATAAAGTCCTATAGTATATAATTCCAACAACACTTATTTTTCAAGTCAAATCTTGGAGTAGTAAATTAGAAAGCACTATGCCTGGCCTGAAGCATGAAATTAAGCTACTAATAAGTTATTTAAAAAATAAAGTAAATTAACGTGTAATATATGGTCAGCCAACGAATATATGCATGGTTTGACTGACCATTTCGACCGGTGTTGGAGCAATCTTCACGTCAGGTACAAAAGATTCTTTGCTAGGTCCCGGAAACTTCTCCGGCCGCTGTTTGCTCTCTCAGATCGTCCTTTTTATTACTAATCGATTGCTAATGTCTGAAGTCAGGAGCATTGATACGTTGCCGCTGAAGCATAAATTATGGACATGTCTGAAGAATGTGTCCAACGGAACACATGCCCCTTGTAATTGATTAGTACTTAGGTAAACTAAAACCTTATCTTCTGGTTAGTAGTACTTCTCTATATATAACAATTGTAATGGCTATTTTTAATTTAGCTAGATCCATCCCTCGCGGCTAACCTAGTCGATCGGCTGGTTGTACATACACGGTGATTCCCCCAAATTAAAAGTGAATTTTTTCCACTGAATAAACAACTATATCTTGCTTTGTGTATAGCACGGAGGGAGCAGATTTGAACGTCCTTATCTATCGTATAGAGAGCAAAAGGGAAAGCTCCTTATCATTCATGTATATGCATGATGATGTATCTGTGCGCGCTCACGACAGATGGAAAAGCGAAAGCGATGTATCCTGAGCCCGGACGAGGAAGCCCTCCATCGATCGTATGCCACATCGCGATTCAAAGTATGCGTGATCCATCGATGCTGCACTGACAGCTCCAGATTAGATTATTGAGTTTGAGTTGGCATCCATATGTTGTATCAAGACCAGCATTGGATACTAGGTGTCATGTGTTGATCCATCGATGCTGGCCTGACAGCTGTCATGTTTTGTATCAAGACAAAACGAAACATGGCCAAAGATCTAGTATTGGATACTAGGTTGATGTGCTCAAAGTATTCCATTCGGTAAAGACAAGTTCAGTTAACCTTACTCTGGCAATGGAATAGGTGCTTTGTAGGTGCTCAGCAAAGCCACATGATCAGGAAGCACTTGCTGAGAACCGAAGCTCCTTGCACCAAACTTCTAGCGGTTAATGCAGTTTTTTCTTCTTCTCTAAAATAAGCTATTATAATTTAAATTGAGCCAAACTTGTCACAGACATGGGCAGAGAACTAATTAACAAAAGAAGTGCACTTGAGTAGTAATTCCCATAGTCCTGCTCCATGCATACAACGATGCCTGAAAGGACTTGAACCCTGCCGACTCCTAGATAAATCCACGTAATGCAATTGAACAGGGGAAATCAGGCCTACGTCGTCCATAACCAGAGGTCTTTTTTATCGCAGCAATTAACTCCAAGGAGAGCATGTGAAAGTGGCACGAGTTTCCGGGAAATTGGAGAGCTTGTCCAGCCTATTGTCGCCCGAGAACAAGTCAAAAAAAACGACATGCATTTATATTTCCGCGAATTCTCCAAGTCAGTGATAGCTGGATCGCGAGTGAATATCGGTGAGGTTTCTTCTCCGCGTGAACGGGCATCAGGAATTCAGGAGTGGAACTGTGGAATCGCCTAATGGGCTTCAAGACGAATGACGCGGTAAGAACAGGCCGCATTTTTGCTGCCTGCCTTTCAAGAACGTAGAGAGAGGTGGCCTTTTGAAGCCCAATATAGGGACCACTGCGGCCCGGCCGAAATGCAAATACTCAAAACTCTCCGTATGATCAAATTTCCGAGTTGCAAGTTTTCCCCCGAGCCTACATGCCTGCCAACCTCCTTATCTTCTTTTTTTTTTTTTTGGCGAGGAATGCCAACCTCTTATATCCATCGGAGTCTGAGATTGTAGCCCAGTACTGTGCATCACGGACGTCCCATGACCTTAAAATATGTGGACAATCGATCGCCGTTGGAATTCAAACAGAGCCACACAGATCGAGTAATTAACATGCTGCTTTGCACATAGGAGTGTATGACATGTTGTGTGTGTGTGGCGTCCACACGCCCGTCGATGGTTGGCTGCACCCGACGATGAGCAGCGTGTGATCCTCCTTGCCCCAGCCATCCCCGAGCAGATAAGCCGACCACTACCTTTCCGCCACGTGGCCCTTGCTGCCACTGATAAATCGCCGGCCACCCGCCATTGTTCCCTAGCTAAGCTAGCCAAGCCAAGCACTCTCCTCTAATTAAGCTCTGCAGCTCTCACCGGCCGGCTAAGGTAGCGCAAATTAGGGAAGAAATGGCGACCGCCCTGAGCAGCCTCCGCGCCCCGGCCTTGTCCCTCCGCCTCGCGCCGGCACCAGCGGCGCCGGCCAACCTTGCGCTTCCC
>LAPY01000931.1:42451-59905 GCA_000970635.1 Eragrostis tef | reverse complement strand
CGTCATCTCCGGCCGATGACGCCAACCGTTGAGGGAGAATTTTTGATGCTGTCCGGCAGTAAAGGGTGCTGGGAGAGAACCACCGGCTTCGATGTGGTCACGGTGACCCGCGGCGTGTCGTTGTGGTTGACCCTCGCTGGACATATGGAGGGATATTTTTTTTTTTTGATCGACATATGGAGGGATATTTGGCGGAGGGCCGCTGGATGGCGCTGAGGAGTACTTTCATGCGCTTTAATCTGGGCCGTTGACCCCTCCCTTTTTGCTCGGCGAGTGTGTTTATCATGTTCTCCCCCTCGTTCCAAAGCCATTGGGTTATTTTTGCAGTCTTTCTATCCTCGCAAAAAAACTTTTTTGCAGTCTTTCTGTGCCAAAATTGTTTTCTTCCCCACCCAAACATATGCAACCATCGTATCGTATGAATTTTGTGCAGCTTCTGCTTGGCGATGGTGCCGCCTCCCTACCAAACCCAAACCGATGGCGCTGCACGGTCTGGCCTCCTTTGCGCTCCAGGGAAGGAAGGACGCGCAGATTGAAGATTTTGGTCTGATTGTTGCTGTTGTTTTTATTCACAAACCAGGTCCCCTCTTGAATGTTGGGGTTTCATCTTATTTAGCTTTAAGCACACATGGTTACGATTTACTAATTGGTTTCATTTATGGGCTGGACGCACAGCTCACCAGGCTGCATCAAGAGGAACCGAGATGAATCTCTCTCTGGATTACTACTACTACACAAGTATATATAATAAACTTGACCTCTTTTGCAATCAAACCGACGACGATGGACGACTTGTTGTCCTCTGCTGCTGCTGCTGCTTCGTGGTCCGATCTTTTGCCGGACCTCCTCGGCCGGGTCATCGCGCTGCTCCCGTTCCCCGCCGACCGCGCCCGCTTCCGCGCCGTCTGCCGCGGTTGGCACTCCGCCGCGCGCCAGCACGTCCGGCAGCTCCCCTGGATCGTGCTCTCCGACTGCTCCATCGGTGACGACGGCGCCTTTTTCAACCACCGGATCCCCGGCCTCCTCGAGAACGCGACTTGCCTCGGCGCCGCCGCCGACGGCTGGCTCGCGCTCGACTGCACCGACGACGTGTTCCGTCGCACGCCTCACTGGGACGACCACTTCGATTACGTGTTCGCCATGCCCAGGCCCGACGTCAAGCACAGCCACACCTACCTGCTGCACAATCCCTTCTCCGGCGAGACAGTGCCGCTACCGGAGCTAGACTCCATCGTCGGCAACGTCGCCGAAACTTTTGAGATCCGCAAGGTGCTCATGCGCTCCAGCAGCCCCGATGACATGGTCGCCGTCACCACCAACAACTGGAACTACAATGTCATCCTGTGCCGTCCCGGGAAGGGCATGTGGGTTGTGCACAACCTACGTGTCTTCGATGTTGCCTTCCTTGGAGACAGGCTGTACGGGATCACGCCGGACGAGGACCTCATAGCCTTGGACCTCGCGGAGGAGCAGGATGGCAGGCCCATTGTTACCAGATGCAGGCGAGTCATCAAGTCACCAGTAGTAGCTGATGATGCAGAAGATTCATGGAGTTGGATGTACGATGATGATACTGGTAGTGACGACGACGACGACGATGGGCAGCTGTTATCAGCTAGTAGCGACGAGGACGAACAAGGGTTGTCGGATGAGGACGACAAAGACGGCGACCTGCAGGAAAATAATATCGGTCATAACAATGGCAACAGTGACAGCGATGAGGAACAAGGGTCGTCAGGGGAGGAGGATAGCAGCTTTAACGGTGATGACTCGGTGCCGGGCGGAACCACCACAAAAGAGGATGAGGAGTCACTTTGTGAACCCAAGGATTACATCAGTACCACTCGATACCTTATCAGGTCTCACGGTACCAAGGAACTGCTCTTGGTAAAGCATCACTTGCAACTACCTTCATATTCCAGTCGGTACACTCGCAAGGTCCAAATATTCAAGGCAGATATCTCAGCGGGCAAGTGGGTTCCAGTCTCCTCCGCTGCACTAGCCCAAGGCGAGGCACTCTTTCTGAGTCGAGCCTTCTGCAAGTGCACTCATGCGGACGGAGACATCAAAGAGAGCCTCATATATTTCATAAATACAGATGAAGTGTTTGACGTTGCATGTTGGGCATGTAAGGCCATTTTGCCTTCCAGGACGCATAGGACGGGAGGACCCAGGTTTGCTGACTTGGCTCTTCCCTCCCCAACTCGTGGTCTAAAACATAGTAAATGATTTCACTATTGACAAGTGCTTTCCTTAAATGATTTCACTAAATGATTTCGTTTCTGAGCTCTCTTGAATTTGTTTAGTTGAGTCGAATGACTTCACTATTGACACGTGCTTTCCTTCAACTATCATTTGCTTTTTTTTATTTCTTATGCTTATGATATATTTAGTAACATCACCATGCATTGGATCCATGCATCACCGATTCGTCATGTTGGATGTACAATCCGCATAATTTACCTATCTCCTCGCTCGCAACAAAGCTAGTCCCTTCAAGGCAGTCCTTTTTTTTTTTTGGGCGAGTACCTTCAAGGCAGTCCTGCAGATGACACAGGCTCGTTTCAATACCTAGCCCTGCGCAACAATGGTACCCATTTCACAGAAGAGTCACAATACTTGTGGCCGGCTTGATGCTTTGATCATGTTGGTGTTGTTGTGGAATCTGCTTCCTCTCGATGGCCTGTCAGCCACGTTTGGAATTTCATTCCATGCCCTTCTTGTTTTCCTTAACAAAAGGTGATTAAAAAAGGAATTCGATACGGTGGGGAAGGGGAAGTGCGCAATGATCCGGCCGAGGAGGTCCTGCCGGAGATTGGACCACACCGTCGAGATCTCTGTCGCTGCCATCGTCATCGCGTGCAGATTCTGTTGGGTACAAGAGACCGTCAAGTACTGATATGTTGCCAGAGTCTTGGGACGAGAGGAAATCGATCCTTGCGGTTCGGTGCGTGCGTCGAATTCATCTTGGACTCGAAGGCAATCTCTGCTCTGGATGCCCAATGCGCAATCTCGTGGGCGGAGGTCCCTCCATCTGCTGTCTTTTTTTTTTTCCGAGGCTACCATGCTCTGCTGCTCAATCTGTTTCACATTCATAGCTTGTTACTTCACTGAAGTTCAGCTCTACATTCAGGCTTTCCTAAATGGCAATAATGGGAGTGACAGAGAGATGCAGGAATTAACATCGCAGTCTTCTTTTTAAGGCAACTTCTTCGCTACACCTTGCAAATTTTGAGTGCCCTTCACAGGTTCGAATTAATTGCAACCCTCAATCCACCACCACAGGATCTAATAGGATCAGATATTCACAGTACCAGCGCCCAACAGACCTTGACATTTCCCAGTCTGTCTGAATATGCGCAGTCAAGATGATTGAACAGGTAATGTCTAAACTAACATTTTACTGAAAGAATATTGTTTATCAGTAAATAGGTTCTGTGTAACCAATCAAAGAATAGCAAAGTTACATACTGCAGTTTGGTTAACTAGCCCACCAACCCGTGGCCATGCACGGGGCTAGGAATTTTGTAATAATTTGTTAACATGTTAAATATTTCTATTTCAATAGTTATTTTTTTTACCTTTGAGTTTTGGAACTTTCCCTTGACTACTGGACCTCTTTTTCTCAATTAATATTTTTCCTTTTATTTGTTTACAGTTTCTCCAACCAATTTTTCATAAAAAAAATCACCAATAATTTGTGTTATTTTAGCTTTTTGTGGGTTGATAACCTATTTGGAATGTATGTGAAGGTTGTTAGATTTGAGACAAATTGTTTTTATCCACATATTGACCAAAATGAGAGAATCAATTACGCATTAGACCTTTATTTCTAGCTATAATATCTGCATTTTTAGGTTTTCCAAAACATTGACCTTGCATTTCGGTAATCTTTCTATGGATTTTTTAAAAGTAAATTCCATTTTTTTGAAGGCGAATTAAGCATTTTTTATTTGCTTGACCTGAAAAGAAAATTTCCTTTAAGGCCTTATTTGTAAGGCCTTATTCACAATTCCGTGCACCATGGCATCCTGGATTGCTATCATACCAGAAACTTGTCTAGTTACAAAGAAACCTTTACTTACATTGAAGAATCGTTAAACCTCTTGAACAAATCAGGATCACGTTGAGACTCAAAATTTCACCACTCAGCCAGATATCATTCCATAGTCTTGTTACCCTTGCCGTTATTGACAATAGGTAATTTCCTGGCCTAATTTCACTTGAAGATTTGTTCACCTTTGCTAACTGAAACAGAATTTCACATATAATTTATGAAGATAGAGATAATATGATCATGAGCAATGATCATGGTGGTATTGAAATAGATTTACGCAAACATGAGAGTATGACACAATTACAAATTTTCTTATGGGTGATGTTTGATCGTTCAATCAACAGAAAGAGCCTTCAAGACATGTGAGGAGGGATTGATTTTGGCAAGTTCAGTGCCAATAAAGACCTTGCGGCAGCAAATATAGTAAAAGAAAATATGCTTGAGTGCTACCCTGAAGAAACGTAGAAAAAAGAAATCACTATTGGTCCGCAGGAAGCATGCGTTGTTGCCGTAAATATTATTATTGTATATATAATAAGGTTTCTCTTGTTTGATTAAGAGTCTGATTTGCTTACGTCATGCATACATACGGATTTTTCCAGGACTCTCAGCCTTCCATAGTTTATTCCAGGTCAGTTTTATATCTCCATTACGTAAATTGCATGGGTTGTAGTTGATGCCGTGGGTTAGGTTTGCATGGATGCCGTGATTGGAGAGATTATGTAGATCTAATGGTCACAATTTGTTAAGCACTTAAATATATGGTCGAATGTTTTGCTTTTTTTCTGGTAATTTGTAGAATTTATCTCCGATTAATGTGGAGGCACCGAAAAGAGCCTCCAATTAGTAAATATAAGATACCTGTTTAGATGAATATTAACCTATTTTTCACTCAAAGAATACTGTGACACCGATCTGGGCTTAACGTTATGGCCTAATTCAGCTTTTTTTTGGCGAGTGAAAAGAGAGCTTTATTAATTACCCATAGCAAAGTTGCAGTCACGGGCAACTAATTCTACAGCACACATCGGCGCACGGAACCGCCACACCGCGGAGTGTTTGGTCCGTTTTGCCAGTTGTGCGAGTACATGTACAATTTCATTCTGTTGTCTCTTCACGTGAGCCATGACAACATTAGGTAACTATCGGGCGAACTCCACCGCTTAGTCAATCAGGAATCTGTTCACCGATATCTGTTCTTCAGGCTTCTTGAGGTACTTGACCACATTGGCGCAATCACTCTCGAGAACTGCTGGCGCACGACACCAGTCAGCTGGCAAGGCCAACCCTTCTTTGCATGCTATTGCTTCTACTTCAGCATCCATGGCGTTCGAAGATGGCCCTCCAAGATGATAGGATAACCTGGCCATCGCTGCTCCGGATGACAACACCAATACCATCCATCGACGAACCCGGGTCAAAAACATGTATGGTTTGAAGTTCAACCTTTCTCAACATGCGGAACCTTCTCTCTCTTCATTTCCTCTAATAAACAATCCTAAGAGTTAACTTAGAGTTAGCTATTAAAGACGCTCTAAGTAAAGAGAAAATAAGAAAACAAAAGTAATATCTCGCTCCTCTTTCCATGTGCTTAGAGCAAAGACTTGAGAAACCGAGGTAATCCGCTAGGCATCAGCACGCACATGTATTTCTTTGCCAGAGTGCTTCTGTATATCTCTAGGTTTTTTAATCGAAAAAAAAATTATAGGCCTCTTTTTTTAGGGATTGATCTTTTCATCTCTAGTTTGTACTACCCATGTTCTTCCCAAAAAGTTTGTACACATCAGTAAATACTCAACCCCATCCGGTGTCCCAAAACACTAAAAATGCAGCATAAAACTATGATTCACGCAGACTGCTGATTATCAGAAACTTTAAGTACAAATATAAACTTGAAAGGTTTTAGTGTCTGCTTGGTTCACGCCGTAGCAAATCTGCTTGAATCATCCGAATTTGGACGCCTGACTCTGCTATGCTTGCCTGGGCAGTGCAGGTACCTGGCAGAACCTTGGTGTTCAACAATCCATAATGTACTAATATCACACGACAAATGGAAACTCATAGTGAAGGTGCTGAAGCATGTATTCATATACTTAAGGAAAAACAAAGGAGTTTTGAAGCATGTATTCATTTATTTAAGAAACTAAAAGAGGGCTCCAAACTTGCAAGAGTACTTAACATCAAGTTGGTGAGCCATCAAGACTGCACAGGTTTGGCAAGAGCAGGAGACCGCGGATCCCAAATCCGATGATATTGATCATCACTAACTGAACCAAACAATTATTCAAGTGGCTCATGCTAAAGTGGCATCCTCAAAGACATCATCATCATGCTAGACATATAGAAAAAATGACATAACAAAAAGAAATATTGCAATGTGTTCACTAAAAAAAAATGAAATATTGTAATGTGAAGCTGAACTGTAAAAAGGGGTTGCCAAACAGATGAGGATCGGGAATCAATTAGTTACTATTGTAACTAATTGTTGCTAAATGAAGTAGCTACTCTTGGAGGACTTCACAAGCTCCAACGTTCTCTTCCAATTCGAAACCACCATCTATCTTCGCATTTTAATTTGCCCAAGTCCGCCCTACCTGCAGAGCTCCATCGTCCACCGTTCTTTGGATGAGCCACACGCCGGAGACAAAACGCCAACACTGTGCACATCTGCTTCATTATTTTGGCACGCGAGGTTTTGCGATCCGCTCAAAGAAGGATACAAGAGAAACAATACGCGGGGGCATGCTATCATGCAGTCACTCTCAACTTCTCAAGGTGGATGGTGGCGCGCAGCCGCGGCGAGGACCGAGGAGGATCAAGCGGGTCCCTTCTATCCCATCCCACGCGGCATGGTGATGATGTGGCCGTTCTTGACCGCCGAAAGAGACTCCACTTGTCACGCTCTGCTGGTCGTCACTTCTTCACCTTCAAATCCTCTGAGCTAGCAGAACAATGGCAGGTCTCCCGGTCGGCCGGCGGCCTGACTGCAGCAGCGTCCTCTGCTCGCGCCTGACGCTGGTGCCGCGACACGTTGCATGTTTCCCTTGAGCGTTTAGACGCGATTAGGCACCGGCGTGCCATCAATTTGGACTTTGGAGCTTGCTTTTTTTTGAGATGGAACTTTGGAGCTTGCTAATTGAGCAAGTAATCTGGGAACTAGACACGCATCAGGGTACGAAGCTGAAGCTTTCTAGAGGGACTGATCGGCGATCACCTACACTGTACCATTCATCCAAAGTAACGACACCTTTGCTCGGTACTCCAATTTGTCTCACTCTGACAGACGGTAGGAGTACACATGGGCAGGCTTGGTTTTGACTTT
Source organism: Eragrostis tef (assembly GCA_000970635.1). Lineage (NCBI taxonomy): Eukaryota > Viridiplantae > Streptophyta > Magnoliopsida > Poales > Poaceae > Eragrostis > Eragrostis tef. Next base: position 52,526 of record LAPY01000931.1, on the reverse strand, counting down.
TGATTTGACTGTTGCCTGCCTCGGGAGTGGACCGGCCGTTGACCGACGACGACTGATTAGCTAGGTGGTGTGAGTGCGTTGACATGGCCGGAAGTCAAGAAGGAAGCTAGTTGACCTCAGGCAGTGAACTAGCTAAAGTATAGTGTCGACCATAAACGGGGCATCATGCAAGTATTGCTTTTTGTCAAGGACCCCGGCCTGGGAGCGCACCAGCCAGCGTGTTTGCTCTGTGCGTTTCATCAGGAACAGATATTTGTGCTTACTAGTACGAGTGAGCAGCTAAAATTCCGATCCTTCTTAATTAGTTCCAGTTGATGTAACAGTAACCTGTGATCAATTTTATCTGTCGACGGGCTGTCAAACTCGTGCTACTTGTAGCCAAGCTTCACGGGCAGGGCGGAATTCCATTACGTGTACGTACGGTGGCTACGTAAAATCATACTAGTATCGCAAAACGGGAACCACGAATTGCTCACGACGACGAGCTGTATGGGGGCGAGATCACAATTCGGATCTGACAGGCACTTTACAAGAGAAGAGAACAGTCCGTCGCAATCCAATTCATGATCGCGGTCCGATGGACGGTGAGAGCTCGTCTTTAAGCAAAAGAACTGCACGTCTTATCTTCGTTCCAAACGGGCCGGTTCGATCAGCATGGAGGTCGGCAGGGCAGGCAGAGAAGAAAGACGAATCCATGTTCCATGCCAAAGTAGTACTCCTAATCCGCAACTGTGCACGCCCACGATTAGTTATGCGATGCGATGAGCCGATCCCTAATAATTAGTATGCGAATCAGGTCACATCACAGAGACAGAAGAATCGCGTCACGGCGGAGCACACGGCCGATCGGGGCGTGGCGAGCAGCCGCGGAGAGGATAGTCTCGCTCTCGTGGCCCCTGCCCTGCACGCGTCGTGGAAAATCCTTGAATATATACGCACGCAGCGGCCACCGTTTTGACTCGCCCTGATGCGCCACGTTTTTACGTACACGCTGCTGCAGCAGCCCCTGCTCTTGCAACGCTCACGTGCACTGATGAACGGTGCAGTGACAGTAGGCTCACATCTGAATCGTGCCACGATGACGAGACGTTGGCCTGCGCGGGGAAGAGATGGGTCTCCAACGGTCATCTCCAGAGAGAGGCGATGGCAATGGCGACTCGACCGTGAGCCCTTTCCAACCACAAATCCTACGGCAAAAACCCAAATCCCTAGCAAACCACCACCAAATCCGCATCCTCAATGCCTCCTCCCATCATCAAGAGCGTCAGCCCGGCAGAATCGATCCACAGGCCGAGGGAAAAGTGAGCGTGACTTCCAAGTGCAGAGATGCGGGTGCAGATGCGAGTGGCGCTGGAGTGGTCAGTTTATCAGCGGTGTTTGGCGATCCAGGGGCGCCGTTTGCAGAGCGGCAGAGTTCAAGGAACAAGAAGGCCCGGGCGGAGGTGGAAGATTGGGATGAGTTCCTGACTCCGGGAGGCCATGACGTAGTGAAGGTGAGTTCCTCTTGGCCCAAGTCCTTTGCTGATGTTGTGCGGCAAGGTTCCTCCCTACCAATTTGTCCTTCTGCCGGGCTGCCATGGTCAACCTCGCCGGGGGCGCTCCTCCCTACCAGAGAACAGACACTCAAGCACCACCACGCTTCATCCTTGGCGACCGGTGAGCCAAGCTGCCATGGAGCGGCGTCTGTCGTTTGGAAGTGCGTCAGCAGGGTGTCAACTGCAGGGCCGGCAATCTGGCCGGCAGCGTGAGGCTGTGGTCAGGGGTAGTGCTGTCAACTACCCTGGCAATCCACGTTTCCGTCCGAGGTTTGCGTCCAAGGTTGCTGCTACCACTGAAGAGATGGATCTGAGGAAGGATTTGCTAACTCACCATGCTGTGGTGGTGTTAGATGACGGTGCAGTTGGGCCCCAATCCTGTGAAGATGTGAAAGATATAATCCTGCATCATTTTGGTATACCCAAGCATGAGTTTCATGTTTTTCAAAGCTATCCGGATCCTTTCATTGCTGCTGCTAGAGTGATTGATGGTCCAGTAGAGCTCAGTTTTCATCTTTGGGAGCTTGATCGTTCAACGCTCACGTGCACTGATGAACGGTGCAGTGACAGTAGGCTCACATCTGAATCGTGCCACGATGACGAGACGTTGGCCTGCGCGGGGAAGAGATGGGTCTCCAACGGTCATCTCCAGAGAGAGGCGATGGCAATGGCGACTCGACCGTGAGCCCTTTCCAACCACAAATCCTACGGCAAAAACCCAAATCCCTAGCAAACCACCACCAAATCCGCATCCTCAATGCCTCCTCCCATCATCAAGAGCGTCAGCCCGGCAGAATCGATCCACAGGCCGAGGGAAAAGTGAGCGTGACTTCCAAGTGCAGAGATGCGGGTGCAGATGCGAGTGGCGCTGGAGTGGTCAGTTTATCAGCGGTGTTTGGCGATCCAGGGGCGCCGTTTGCAGAGCGGCAGAGTTCAAGGAACAAGAAGGCCCGGGCGGAGGTGGAAGATTGGGATGAGTTCCTGACTCCGGGAGGCCATGACGTAGTGAAGGTGAGTTCCTCTTGGCCCAAGTCCTTTGCTGATGTTGTGCGGCAAGGTTCCTCCCTACCAATTTGTCCTTCTGCCGGGCTGCCATGGTCAACCTCGCCGGGGGCGCTCCTCCCTACCAGAGAACAGACACTCAAGCACCACCACGCTTCATCCTTGGCGACCGGTGAGCCAAGCTGCCATGGAGCGGCGTCTGTCGTTTGGAAGTGCGTCAGCAGGGTGTCAACTGCAGGGCCGGCAATCTGGCCGGCAGCGTGAGGCTGTGGTCAGGGGTAGTGCTGTCAACTACCCTGGCAATCCACGTTTCCGTCCGAGGTTTGCGTCCAAGGTTGCTGCTACCACTGAAGAGATGGATCTGAGGAAGGATTTGCTAACTCACCATGCTGTGGTGGTGTTAGATGACGGTGCAGTTGGGCCCCAATCCTGTGAAGATGTGAAAGATATAATCCTGCATCATTTTGGTATACCCAAGCATGAGTTTCATGTTTTTCAAAGCTATCCGGATCCTTTCATTGCTGCTGCTAGAGTGATTGATGGTCCAGTAGAGCTCAGTTTTCATCTTTGGGAGCTTGATCGTTTTGGGGACAGAGCTATCATTCCTTATCATGTTAACTTGAGCATTGAGGGCATTCCGCAGCATGCATGGTACCAGGAAATAGCTAACAAGGTGCTCTGTGATGAGGCCATTATTCATCATGTGGAGGAGGCCACTAGGAAAAGGGTTGGTCAGCGGGCTTATGTGTGTTGGACATTTAGCCCAGATCCTTCTAAAATCCCACATTGGCTAAGTATGAAGCTGACCCAAGAAGGAATGCCCAGATACACTTCTCAAGACCCAAAAATGCTAAAAGAGGCCATGTCTTCAAGGTAATCGTCCACATTGATGTAGTGGAGGATCTGCTCTTTTATCACTTCCCAAGAGAAGAACTAGAGGCTGATGGCAAAGTTCAGTGGAGAGATTTTCACTGGCAGTATGGCCGTGAAGATGGTGAATTGGACGAGGATGAGCTGCATCCTCCGACTAGATATTGTGGTCCTGGCAGAGATCGTCGTTGGCACCCGAGGGATGAAGATGATGGAGATACTGAGCACAAGAGACTGAGGGGTCGAAACATCATCAGCAAGTCCTCAAGCTGGGCTGATCGGCATGGCAGAAACAGAGATTGTGTCATGGAGAGGGATCGTGGTAGTGGGCGGTACCGGGGGGAACCTTCTCATGGGAGGAGCAGGACAAGCAGGGCTATGTCTCCGCCACCATCTCGTGTCAGCCCACCACCTGAGGAGCGGAGGGCAATGAGAATGTTATGGCAGGAAAAAAGAAGCCCACCTCTAACAGAGGCAAAGAGTGCATGTAAGAAAATCAGGTCATATGCATGGCAACAGATAGAAGAGGGCAGGACGTACGCATCAAATGTAGTGAACCAGTCATCAGACGCTATTCTGATTGTCCCCATTCAACATGATATATATGGCACTGATGATCGGCAGTTCATGTCCAACAGAGTTGGAAACAATTCAGATGCAATTGTGATCACGCCGGGTGCAGTTTTTCCCCATCTAAAACTGAACTTGGAGACACAGCTGGGCCATTATAAAGGATCTGGTATGCCGGGTGCTGTGGGATCTACTACCAGCTCGGCAATCACTATTGGTGGTGCTCAACCTGACGAAGGAATTCAAAGGTCTCTTACTCACAATATCACTACATCTCTTAGCATGGAGAATGCACGTGCTGGTCATAGTGGCAATGCAGAGGGCCCCAACCTGTTTTCGGAAGTTGTTACAGTGCAGACTGAACAAGGAGAAGATAGAAGCCCCAATCTGACTTCTAGCCCGCAAACAATGGACCCGGCAATACAAGCTCAAGGAAAAGAGTTGGAGAAGGTGTTGCGCCTGTTCAAACAAGCTACCTCCACTCCCATTTCCTCGTTTGTGCTGCAGACACCATCTCACAAAATCATTGACCAGGAGACCAAGCAGTTGGAGGGCACCACTAAAAGAAAAAGTCCAAGGCTCAAGTCCAAGGTTGACAAGGCAGAGAAAGAAGCAAAGCTGGCCCAGGAGTCGGTGGCCAAGAAGTGTGGCCTGCTACGTGATGATCAAGCAATGGACAACATGACTCTACGGGAATATCTAAACATGTACAAACAACCACTTGCTGAAGAGAGCACAGAAGCCATCTTGAAGCTCACTGAAGTGGTTGAAAAAAAGAAGCAAGATAAGTGAAGCCAAGGAGGAGGAGAACAAGAAAAAGAAAGTCAAGAAGGCACCAGCAGCAACCAAGGTGGGGGAGAAGAAACCCAAGACTGGGAAGAAGGAACCGGCTGGTGCAGCTGCCTAGTGTGCAGCTTCTCAGCGTTTAGCTGTTTAATTGTTATTCATGAGCCCTACAGCATCAATGCTTTTAATCCAGTCCTTACCACTACTGTTGGAAGGAGGCTGTCCTTTAGATGTCTTTGTGAACCTTTGTATGTCTGCTGGACCTGCAGTGCTTGCTAAGTTTCAGGGGGAGATGAACCGTGAATGTCATGTTTATGGTGTTTTATGGTTGCATGTTGCTTTGCCGATCTTTTCATTTTCCTGGTTACATGGATGTTGTGGTCGTTTACTATCTCCATGGATAATCTGAATCAAAACTACAAAATTATGACTTGGAATGTTCGGGGCCTAAACAGTGCTGCCAGGCAGGAAGATGTAAAGCAGATGGTAAGCTTGGTTAAGCCGGACTTAATATGTATACAAGAAACAAAAATGGCTAATGTTACCAGCTCTATAATCAGAAATTCTCTCGGGCATGGCTATGAGCTGAACTTTTTCTCTCTCCCGGCAGATGGGATTAGGGGTGGTATAATACTGGCAGCAAGAGATAATGTATTTCAGTTGCAGAATCCGGTAACAACCAACAATACTCTTACGGCAACAGTTATTGACACAAGAAGAAATGTGCAATGGTCTGTGACTACAGTATATGGGCCACAAGGGGATTTGGAGAAAAAAATGTTCATGCGCGAGTTAAAGCAGGTGAAGGCATTAGTTAAGCAGGAATGGTTGTTGCTAGGCGACTTCAACTTAATTTACAAGGACCAAGACAAGAATAACGGTCGCCTTAACAGACGCATGATGTTAAGATTTAGACGAACGCTAAATCGTTTGGAAGTAAAAGAAATTGAGCTGGTGGGTAGGCGTTTCACCTGGAGCAACAACCAAGACTCGCCAACTCTAACGCGTATTGACAGAGCTTTCAGCACGCCAGCATGGGAAGAGCTCTTCAGTAATCCAATTTTGCAACCTTTATCCTCATCGTCCTCGGATCACTGTCCCTTGCTGCTGCTGCCACTAGTGACTCCAAAACTGCAACCTAAATTCAGATTCGAGTCATTCTGGGTAGAAATGCCGGGCTTCCAAAACTGTGTACAAGAAGCATGGACTAGAGATGTCCCAGCTAATCAAAACCCTTTGGGTGTCCTGCATAACAAGTTAAGTAGAACTGCAAAAGCACTTCGTGCTTGGTCAAAGACCTTGGTGTGGCAAGGTAAGATAGCCTTGGCAGTTTGCAGAGAAGTGATTGACCAGCTTGAAAAGGCACAAGAAGAAAGGCAACTACAAGCACATGAGCGCGACCTGATCAGGCGCTTGAAACTAAGAATTTTAGGACTGGCAGCAATTGAAAAGAGCCGAGCAAGACAAAAGTCAAGATTAACTTGGCTGAGAAAGGGAGATGCGAATACGAAATATTTTCAGATAATGGCTAATGTCAGAAAAAAGAAAAACTTCATACACAACCTGCAGACTGATCATGGTGTTGTTACAGGGCAGAAGGAAAAACATGACGCCATATATGAACATTATCTGCAGCACATAGGCACATATGTCCCAAGAAGTTGTACTCTGAATTTCTTAGAATTGGGATGGCAGCCCAAGCAACTGCAGCACTTGGACCAGCCTTTCACTGAAGGTGAAGTGAGAAATGTAGTAATGGAGGCTCCCAAGGAAAAGGCACCAGGGCCAGATGGCTTCATTGGCATGTTCTTCTCAGTTTGTTGGCCAATAATTAAAGAAGATATCATGCAGGCTGCTAATCAATTTTATTCCATGAATCAGCAAGGTCTACACTACCTTAATCAAGCTTTAGTGGTACTCATACCAAAGAAAGAATGCCCTACAAGAATCACTGATTATCGGCCAATAAGTTTAACACACAGCTTTGCTAAGCTTATCTCAAAAGTTCTTGCAAATAGATTGGGGCCCGAGCTCCATCAGTTAATCTCGGTCAACCAAACAGCGTTCATAAAGAAAAGATGTATACATGATAACTTTGTCTATGTCCAAGAGGCCATAAGGGATCTGCACAAAAGAAAGATACCGTCGCTCTTCATCAAGCTGGATATTTCCAAAGCTTTTGACACGGTGAATTGGCCATATTTATTAAGCATCATGACTTTTCTGGGTTTTGGCCAAAGATGGCGAAATTGGATTTCTGCTTTATGGTGCACAGCCTCATCCACTTTCCTTCTTAATGGACAACCGGGTAAAAGAATCCTTCATTGCCGAGGGGTCCGACAGGGTGACCCTTTATCGCCTATGTTATTCCTTCTTGCCATGGAACCTTTGCACAGGTTATTCAAAAAAGCACAAGACACCAACTTACTCCAAAAGCTTAGTACTGGAACTGAAGCTTTTAGAGTATCATTATATGCAGATGACGCAGCAGTTTTTATCAAACCTACTGAACATGACCTCAGAGTCACCACTCACATTTTGGAAATATTTGGAGAAGCAAGTGGCCTAAACAAATATGAGCAAAACTGAAATCTACCCTATTCAGTGTGGTGGAGTAAATATGGAGTTCATTGTTACGGCTCACATGACAATATCCACTTTCCCTTGTACCTATTTGGGCTTACCCTTGCAGCTTAGAAAACTGCCAAGAGCAATAATGCAGAAGTTAGTGGAGAAAATAGCAAACAGACTTCCAGGTTGGAAGAGAGATTTCTTCACATATCCAGGAAGAGAGCTACTTGTTAAAACTGTTCTTACTGCAATGCCAACTTTCTTCTTGACAGTTTACAAATTGAGAAGATGGGCAATCAAAAGAATTGATAGATATAGAAGAAGCTTTTTGTGGAAAGGGCGTGATCCAGAACATGTTAAGGGTGGGCACTGCCTGGTCAATTGGGAAACATGCCTAAGACCAAAGAAGTGGGGAGGGCTCGGAATCAAAGATTTAGAAAAATTCGGTAGAGCACTGAGATTGAGATGGCTATGGCATAATTGGGACAGCTGTGAGAAGCCTTGGAAGCATCTGCTAAAAGTGCAAGACATGGTTGACAGGCAACTCTTCTTTTGCTCTACGACAGTAACAATAGGCAATGGTAAAAATACCCCATTTTGGGAAGCAAACTGGTTACAAGGGACATCACCGAAAGACTTGGCCCCTAATTTATTCAAAGTTGCAAGACTCAAGAAAAGGTCAGTGTACACTGAACTGCATAACGACAATTGGATCAGAAATCTTAAACAAATTAACAACTCAACATTGTTGGAAGAATACGTTATGTTGTACATAGCCCTCTCAACAGTCAATCTGACGGACCATGACGATGTAATTCGATGGAAGTGGACACCGGATGGCAATTATTCAGTAGCATCTGCATATGAGTGTCAGTTCAGAGGTGCAGTAACTTATTTCCCGGCTAGAATGATCTGGAAGGCTCAGGCTGAACCTAAATGCAGATTTTTTGCTTGGCTGGTCATGCATGACAGGATCTTAACGGCTGACAACATGATCAAGCGCAACTGGACATGCGATGAAATCTGCTCCTTATGTCGGAGTGACAATGAAACCGCAGCACATATCTTGACCAAATGCAAATTTGCAGAGACTACTATCAGTTGCCTAATCACAACACTCTATTGCAGGCAGGAGGACCTGTCGAGTGGGTAATCACGCTTCTGAAAGGTGGGTCGAACAAAGAAAAACGAAAGAGGTTGGGGATCCTTTTCACCTACTGGTGGCAAATTTGGAAAGAAAGGAACAGGAGGATTTTTGAACGGAAGGAGGAAATAGAAACAAGAATTGTGGCCATCATCCGGGACGAAATCAGGCGGCTGCATCTTGCTCTGTCTCCAATGTCTGATCGCTCTTCTTAAAATCTTTGATCGCTGCTTTAGTTTTTCCATTTTTTGTGCTCCGTCAGCCTGAAGCTGCCGGTTTCTGTTCGGTTTCTGTTCCTGTTGCCTGTAATATTTTGTCACACTGTTGTATTTGTTCTTTCCTCCTTCTTAATGAATGGCAGTGCTCCTGCCTTTTTTCAAAAAAAAAAGAATCGTGCCACGACCCGGCGAATTGCACGTCCGAGGCACAAGCAAACTATGCTTCTCTCATCACTAACAGCAAGAGCACTGAGCGATTTACGGAAACCACTAACCCCAAAGAAGCAGTCACGAGGGTACAACTCAAACGGACGAGAACACAAGCAGCAGCACTGTTAGTTATCACTGATCTCACACTAATCAGGTTCGAGCTCGGTGCTTGCTTTTCGATCGCATGCCTGCAGAATTAGGTATGGTAATCATTACTCACAGAAAAAAGAGAGCATCGAATGCGCAGAGGAATCGGGCAAGGAAAAAAAATAAAGAAAAAAGCAAAAATGGGCGTGAGGGCGTGGAAGTGGAAGTGAGAGCGCACCCACACGAGATGACCGAGGTTCTCTTGCAACCTCACTGCAAAAGTGCAAACACAACCGGTAGGTACCGCAAGGATGCCTTCTTTGGGCGAACGAAGACTGAATAATCGTCTCAAAAGTTAACTACACCACGACACTAGATGCTCTTCTGCCAAATATCAAAGCGTAAAGTGCTAACTGAATAACAGTCATATATAATCTTTTTTTCCCTTCTCGTAACCTTTATTTGAGGTAATTAGAATAAGTGGACAAGGATTGAGACAGCCAACCATTATTATAGCATAGCCAATGATTTAGCATATCCGATCTCAAGCAGAGAGGGCCGTAGCTTATTGATTCCCACTGACCGGCATATATTATCCAGAACAGTTTTCCATGATTTGAACATGTGGCATATTGTCAGGATGAATGAATTATTAGCTAGCTAATTGTTCTAAACTTTGGAAAATTTTCATTTCTCGCAAGCCTTTCTCCGCTTGATTATCAGCCCACACGAGTGTGTGCGCACTATGATTAAAAAGATCACAAATCTACCTGCAAAAAAAAGTAACAAATATGCTCAGTTGATTAAGGCCCTGTTTGTTTCAGCTTTTCAGCTGGCTTTTTCAGCTAAAAAGCCGAAACAAACAACAAACTTCTGATTTGGCTTTTGAAGTGCTGAAAAGCTGACTTCTGATGAAATGAACTAAAAGCTGAAAAGTTTGCTGAGATGTGCTTTTCTGACTTTTGGCATGCTGAGAAGCTTAATATATATATATATATATTACAAAAGTCAATATTAAAAATCTAATAGACAGTTTTTCAGCTACTCAAACAGCCAGCTTTTCTAAAAGCTCAAAAGCTCCA
>LAPY01000930.1:99950-115073 GCA_000970635.1 Eragrostis tef | reverse complement strand
TGCTATACGAAGTTATTACGCTTTGTTTATTTTGCAAAGGGATCATGGCAGGTGCGATTCCGGCCTCAAGTTTGTGTTGGGAATGCATGTCCAACAGTCCAAGTGTTTTCTGTACGAGATGGAAACGTGCCAGTTCCGGCATTTGTCATCCCTCAGCAGCTTCTCAAGACCGTCCCACCATACACGTAGGAATGGCCGCGGTACGGTCATGGTACGCCGCGTCGCCGGGATCTGCTTGGAAAGTGTAAGCTGTAACCAGGAAGACGGCATCCGGCAAAAAGACATGGCTCGCGCCTGAGCCGATCGGATCCAGACATGTGCCGCGCGGCGCGCCGCTGTGTCACTTGCGCTTTCCAGGGGGGGCGATCCCTTCGGAGACGGCCGCGTCGGCGCTGCGGCCGTGTGTGGAAGCTGAAGCAGAATCTTTCGACGCGCCGATGCCCACGAGAAGCGAGATAGAGTTCCACGTGAAGGCGAAGCAGGGGCGCAGGGTCTGTCAGCTCAGCCTGTGGCAGCAACGCCGAACCCACCAGTTTCCACGAACCGCGGCCATCTGATTGCCCGTCTCGAAACGGGATCGAGAGATGCCCGCTGCCGCGTGCGGCACGATCCCGTCCGGCGCGTCTCGCGGCGCCACATCCGCCGCGCACGCCAGCTGAGAGGATTACGTTGAGCCAACAGACCAGCAGCTGCTAGTACTAGCAGCAGTAGCACGAGCAGGCCTTATATAAGCCGTGCGTCTGTCCCTTTGGCAGATTTACTGTAGAGTGTAGGGAGGTACGCTCAAGGCTCAAGCGAGGTGGTGCCAGTCAGGCAGTCACAGCGGGAGCTCAAGAGAAAGGAGCTGGCGATGACGACGACGAGCATGCTTTGTGTGGCGTTCGTCTTGCTCCTCGGTGTGGCTGCTCGAGCTGATTTTTCCCTCGAAGATGGTGAGATCTCACAACCCCAAACTACTGTTTGATCATTGTATTAAGCTCATGTTGAACCATTGTGTTCAGCTTTTCGCCACTACCCAGAGTTGATTACTATTCTCCTTTAATGTTACGTTATTGTTGCCTTATTATTCTATTATGCGGAAAAGCTAACAAATACTCCTATTTGTTATGTCCATTCTGCGCTTCTATTTTACTTGTACATTCCTAGTTCCGTCCTTATTAATTAGGAGTAAGTGTATGAAATGTTCCTATAACGTACAAATACTCCTGCATTGGAAATATGCCACTCATAGCCTCAAGGTAACTCGTCTAGAAAAAGACCTCAAGTACTCGTACAACATGTTTTAGTTCGAGACCGGACTGAGAGACTCTAAGAGGTTACTTGTTTTTATCATCAAAGTTGATAGCCAAGTGGTTTGTGTCTTTTTTACAATTTCTTTTAAAATATTGTATAAAGGAACATTCCAATCTAAGCATTACTATCGTCATATTTTAATTAAGACTTATTTCTATTTTATATGTGATACATGGATTTTTTTGTGATATGAAGTTTAATTATTTATGGTTACTAACATTTTGGTAAAATTTTAGTCATTTATGGTGTGTATTTGTTATGGAGTATTTATAGGTATTTTGTGTCAAAATTCATATACAATGAATTTACTTCATATAATTTTATTATGAATCACATATTTCCAATTAAGCTTGATAACATATCTTATACTTTTATTTATTTTCAATCCCTACGAACTCTGTTAGGTATGGACCATTTCATAATGTCAAGGTGGATAATTTAGAAACATGATTCAGGATATTTTGTGCTTTTAATAACGGCATTTTTGGGTAATTTAAATCTTGTCTAATCCAATGTTTTTTATTTGTCAAATGTTTCGTCTTTTTGTGAGAGTTTCTAGTACTTTCCTGCAAATAAGGTGGAGGCTCCCAAAAAATCTCCGATTAACCAAAAGGGTATATTGTAGACATTGGCCACCATTCACCAAGTTTCGCATATAAGTACGCGATAGAGCCTTTTTGAAATGGACAAACAGCACTGAAATCATTCTACATATATTTTTTTTTGATGGGACAATCATTCTACATACATGCATGGATGTAAAGCATCACTTCTGATAAACTTGATGATCTTGTGCGCAGGCCTGTTACCGAACGGCAATTTTGAGCAGGGGCCGCCCCAGTCCGAGCTGAACGGCACGAGGGCGATGGGCCGCTACTCCATACCAAACTGGGAGATTTCAGGATTCGTGGAGTACATCGAGTCGGGCCACATGGAGAACGACATGATCCTGCCGGTGCCCGACGGAGCGCAGGCCGTGCGGCTGGGAAACGACGCGTCCATCCGGCAGAGGCTGAAGCTGCACCCGCACACCTACTACTCCGTCTCCTTCGCCGCCGCGCGGTCATGCGCCCAGGACGAGAAGCTGAACGTGTCGGCCGAGCCGCATTCCAGCATCCTCCCCATCCAGACCGTGTACACCAACAGCGGCTGGGACTCGTACTCCTTCGCGTTCGAGGCCAAGTACAGCCTCGTGTGGTTCTCCATCCACAACCCCGGCTACGACGAGAACCCGGCGTGCGGGCCTCTCATCGACTTCATCGGCATCAAGGCCCTCCGCCTTCCCCCTCGCACCAGTGGTAATGTTCACGGCTTCTGAAGATTCAATTTCTACAGCTGGTTCCAATAGACACGTACAGAACCAACTAACATGTATATCCCAAATCGATCGTGCAGGCAACATGTTGAAGAACGGGGACTTCGAGGTGGGGCCGTACACCTTCCCGGACGTGCCGGGGGGCGTGCTGGTGCCGCCGCTCGCGGAGGACGCGCACTCGCCGCTGCCTGGGTGGATGGTGATGTCGGACACGAAGGTGGTGAAGTACGTGGACGCGGCGCACCACGCGGTGCCGCAGGGCGCGTACGCCGTGGAGCTGGTGTCCGGCAGGGAGACGGCGCTGATGCAGGAGGTGGACACGGTGCCCGGGCGGCGCTACAAGCTGTCCTTCTCCGTCGGTGACGCGCGGAACGGGTGCGAGGGGCCCCTGGGCGTGGACGTGTACGCGGCGCAGGCGACGGCGCAGGTGTCGTACGACTCCCAGCTGGGAACGGGCGGGCACAAGCGCGCCGAGCTCGAGTTCGAGGCCGTGGAGAACGTCACGCGCGTGGTGTTCCAGAGCTTGAACCACTACATGACGTACCAGGCGTCGCTGTGCGGCCCCGTCGTCGACGACGTCTCGCTCTTCCCTGCCTACGACACGCACCAGCACCACATACCCGGAAACGGTGCCCGCCGGCTGCTTATGTCGGAGTAGTAATCTTGTAGAGCATGTCTTACGGCGTTCAAAATGAGTTCTACGGTAATTTGTAGGGCGCTTTGCCTGTGGTCTCTAAACTCGATGGAGGTTTCATGTCCAGCTAAACTAAGAACAACAAGACATTGAGCAAGCAATGATTATACTTGTATTAAAATGTGCTGAACCTGGCTGCTGCATATATTTCCTGACCCGCCAACCGATTGAAAACACTCTTCCGTTTAAGATCAATTTTTTTTAAAAAAAAATTGTTTAGCATATTCATATAAGCCTAATCGTCACCAAAGATATAAAGGCGGCAGATCAAGGTTTAACTGTCGACACATGAGTTGTGTGATAGGGGCGTGATATCCCTAGTGTAATCCCTAGTGCATGTTCATCGCCTAGCTTGTAGTCCCTAAAAAAGACTAGATACTCGTGATATTTACAATATGTTCTCACGTGTGGACAAGTGCAATTAACATTAGATGTGTGTGCCAACTAATTTGGATGTCTCAGCTAGCATAGTTGTTAGTTGTCACAAGGGGACTGCAGCATGTATGCTAGATCTACTTGATAAAACTGCATAGTGAGGTGGTGTTTTTTTTTAGGAGAGCATAGTGAGGTGTGGTAGGGTAGGGTACTGCAGTGCAGCATGTCTAAAAGCCATGCATGAACGGGACTATTGGAATCATAGGAATGTCTATCGGCCTGAGCAGGCCGAGTCTACAGTTTGTTTCCTACTGGACCCATGGAATTTTACACCATAAATATTTGTATTGTCGTCATATTCATGGGTCCAGTACCGTGTGGGTCTAGTAAATGACATATTGTTAGATTACAATTTTACCATAAAATGGACCAGCACAATAAAATGGATCCAGGACAATTTTATGATTTTGGAACAACAAATAAATTTACACCATAAGCTCTTATCAATCTATTGGAAATACACAAAGTAATATAAGAAAAACACCAATGTACGTATTACCATGATGAAATTCTTCCTCCCCTGGACCACAACTATCTGTAGAGAAATAAAAGATGTAGGACTATCAGCTCGCATCAGTTGATATATTCCTAGATATATCTATGGATGGTGAGAAATGATCATTGCAGCTGGATATATTACCTTCACAGTATGTTTCAACAGTGCTATTAGCTAGACCGAAATGATTATAAACCATAGCTTAATTTATATTGCTCCCTTTATTGTTTGTTCACAGAAAAATACCAAAAGAGTAACAAAAGTTCTAGCTAGGAGCAAATACATAAAATCAACATAGAAGCAGATCGAGTCTTGAAGCCATGAAATATGCTCATGAGTTTTCTCTCGACCAGCACGTGAAAGCTAGTCGTAAGAAAAATAGTGTTGTGACCAACGTACGTGCATGTATGATCTAGCTCAGTGTTGGCCTGAACATACTGTAGTATGAATCTTTCTTTAGTGCCCAGGGCCTCTAGGGCTCGGCCCTGCCGTGAGCTGCGCCACCCACGTCATGACCAGTGACCTCGCTCTCTCGTGCAGCGTGGCGTGGCTGGCAAACCCCTCCTCCGGCAGCCGCCTGGCCGCCTCAACGGCCGTAAGAGCAGTGGACGAAATAGCCACGATGAGCAGAAAAACGGTGAGGATTCCTCTCGTCTGGCTGGACAACATCATGGGCGAGAGGTTGAAGAAGCCCTACTTGCTCAGGTGTTTGTACCACGTAAGTAGTTACAGTTGGGAGCTGCTTGGGTTAGCTAGCATCTGTGGCATGCCTATATATAAGCCCACTGCACGAGAGGAATTAGTTTGTGTTTGTGCTTGTGTAGTAGGAGTAAGGTTTAAAAAGAAGCCCCCCTACTACACTCCAGCTCCATAGTGTAGGGCCGAATTGCTTGGACGCAACGAATCTTTGATATGTGAGTGTGCCTTAATTGCAGTTGGAAAACGAGGTCGATCGCTCGACTTTTCACGCGCGGACAATGGACAGTTTGCGTTAGGAAATGCAGTAGGCCGGGTAGGGCTGCAGTTTGTTGTAGTCTGGTTCGTTGGCATGTCGTCCAATATAGGGCGAGAAGACCGTGCGACTGATGCACGGTTAATAAAATGTTCTTAAGTTCTTGTAAACAGAGCTATATATAGATACTAGTATTTCAAAGATCTCCTTGTGGCCGATGAGCTAAGCTACTAAATTTGGGGAAATAAAAGATGTATCCCGGTTTGGAAGATCTCTAATTCAGTACTATTGAACCATGCATTAGTATCTCTGTTTGGAAGATCTGTCATGGAACAAGGTTTCATTCAGTTAAAAACCAGTAGTTGCATTGAAATTCAACAGCACAATTAATAACTGAATACTTGCAATTTGGTAGACTCGCATCTTGTACATATAATTCGTGGGTAAACAACGACAAATACATGCAATTTGGTATATATACTCGCCTAACATCTTGTGTCCATTACCACACTCACCTTAAGCAATTCTGTGGCCATTTGTCGATTTCCATTAATTCCGACCAAGTTCACACACATTTTATTCTGCTAAAGCTATGTTACACGGCAGCCTGCTGATCAAGCAACAAGCTAGCCTCTAAAAGGCTACTGCCTACAGCCAACAAAGGAGTTCAGAGAATATCCTGATTCTCGTGACCTCACCACATCATGTGCAGGCCTATTTTTCAGCTCCTCGCATCACATGACCACAAAGCATTGCCGGACCGATCGCGTACACATAGGGAGTAGGCACATCACGCGGCTGCATTTAGAGATCTCCGAAATTCAGGAAGTTTCGTCCGGACGCCTCCCCGCCATTGTTTACCTTCCCCGACGTCGTCCACCGTCGTGGGGTGTGTGGGTTTCAGGGCCGGGCAGCGCCAAGCACAAGAGCCCCAAATCTCGCGCCCCTTGCCGCTCAAAACCATGCAGATGGAGTACCGGAACTAACCGGCCTATACGTCTATCAAACCATATGATATGGCCATGATCTCGAACCATTGACCCTATGGCATTTCTCTATGGCCTAAATGCCGGTCGGTGGTCGACTGGATGTCGAAAACAAATGGCTTGCCACGTTGTACTAACTGCTGCCACTTGCCGCACGGAGCAGCATGAACTATTTTTTCTTTTTCTTTTTGCTGGAGTATATGAAACTACTCTCGCCATTCCATTTAAAATGTCATCCTAGAATTCAAGACTTAATTTTTTTACATTAAGTGTCGTTCCTCTCTCTCTCTCTCTCCACTATTTCACATTTTATGTACGCTTTTGTTTTATCGAGTCTCTTTAATTCCCTTGCCGAAAGAGTCTAGACGACACTTGATAAGACACGAATGACATCGCTAGTTTGGGGCTATTCACATGCATACCATCATTTTTGGAATGGGTTTTCATCTATACCATCAACCTAATCAATGATATGTGGTGTTAGATCCTACATGTGAGGATATAGATTTTTTTTTTTTTTGAGGAGAATGATATAGATGAAACATGTAACTTTTATTAGTTTATTTGTTTTCTTTGGTGTAGGAACCATGACTGGCCCAATCCATAAAATAAGCCCAACATTTACCAGCTAAAAGCCTAATCAAACGATCCAACTTTTAACAGCCCAGCCCAGTAACCTGACAGAAGAGGAGGCGTGGTTTCAGTATCACGAGTCGCTCCAAAGCCCAGCCGCGCCAGTCGCATCCAGATGGGCCTGAGCCCCTCCAAGCGTGTGGACGCCGCGCTCAGGCGCGCGCCGGCGTTCGCCGCCGCCTGCGACGCCGCATTCGACCGCTGCCTCGCCGACGCCCAGTACGCCTTCCCCGGCGTCCGCCTCTACCAACTCGCCGACGCCGCCACGTACCTTCACACGGAGCTCCGGGCGTCCCTCCCTATGGTCCGGCGCTGGGTGCCGACACCGCCGCCCCGCGTCCGCGTCGATTCCGCGCTCCGAGCTGCGAGGCTCGACGGCGAGGCGGAGCTCACGCGGGCTCAGTTCCGGGAGTTCAGCGCCGAGCTGTTCAGGGCCGCGCCCCCGCCGCGGCGGCCGGGATCGTCGGGGTAGGGGTTGTGGCACGCGCCGCCCCCGCTGTGGTCGGTAGGGTCGTCGCCATCTACGCCGCCGGCGTCGCCACCGCTGTTTACCTCAGTCTGGGCTAGGGTTTCTTCTGTAGTTTTCTGAAATATTGTACATCTACCTATGTATGTTGTTCAAATCAGAATCGGACTTTTTTTTTTTGCGAGTGAAATCAGAATGGGACTTGTTATTTAGAAAACTCAGAACGGGGCTTGCATAAAAGGTAATGCACAGACTGATCAGAGAGCTGGGATGCTATTGAATCAGCTGTGCTCTGGTTACAGGGAAGGAATCGATGAATGGACCGATTTATATACTGGTATCTGACAAAGCACGGGTGGAAACTCAAAAACCCGGCGTTCTCGGTAAGCTCAATGCTCGACTCCACACTGAAAATCTTGTACGCCTGCAAGCTTAGGACACTGAAGAAGCTCCAGGACTTCAATTGTTTTGCTCCACATAGAATTTCAGAAACAGTGGATCCGTAAACTACACAGTATGTTTCTCTCTCGGCAAAATGGAGAAAAAGAAACAAGGTGTCCTAGCCGGGCCGTCTGAATATGCAACACTGAAAAAGTTACAACAATCCAGGACCCCCTAATTTGTACAGTGTGTTTACTGTTTAAGAAAACGAAGTCCAGCTCTGCTCACTTTCTCGTTGGGCCGTCTGAAAGCCGAGAGACACCTTAAGCCTTTTGGACTCTGAATCACGGCACAGTTTTCCAATGGGCCTGGTGGACTATCAAGCTGGCTGGCGCTTACATGCGCAAATCAAACACAGCCAACTGAAAAAAAAAAAAAACCACACGCACACACAACCAACGGCACGTCGGTCGCCAGTTCTGCGTTCCACCATGTGCGATGCAGCCGCACGCGTGCATTGGCCATTTGATCCGTCCAGTAGCAGGGCACACGAGACGGCCGGACCGGGCGCTTAAACACGGCCCCTCACCGCACGTGTTCACCGCTCTTTCTCACGGGTCTCAAGCACCGGTCCAGAACGCTCCACCGCAGCACAGTCTTCCTGCAGTTGCAGTAACACCAGGAGAGCAAACTCGATTCGCCTGCGCCAGACCAGAAGCAACAAGCTTGTCAGCTCCTCCATTCGTGCTAAACCAGTGACATGCCATGGGTGCCCGGACTTTACATTGATTGGGGCCTGCTGACATACCTGCCGGCCTAACCGAGTGTTGAGTGAACCAAATGGGGTAAGAAAGCATGGCACGCGCTGCCACCTACCTCGTGGCCGCGCGCGACGAGCCAAGCGACGCCGGGTTGGAGAATATCCTTCTCCAGCTCACGGCGCCGCAGCGCGTAGTGGTTGGTGGCGCGGCTTTCACATGGCTCGCCGTGCGAGCGGTAACGCGGCTCGCTCTCTCTCTCAACCGCCCACTTGCGACCGACGTCGACGTCGTCGGCACAGGGCGCGCGCTCTCTCCCTCTCCGCTCGCTCGGTCCTGGCTGGCCGCCCTGTTTCCACCGCGGCGCCCCACATGGTACTGCTCCCTCCCGCCGCGGCGTTCTCGCTAGTTAATTGCACTGGTTTTCGGAACGGACCGACGGGCCAGATGATTTCTCGGATTCCTTTCCATCATTGTTGCTGCGTTCACGGGCTCGGGACAGGAGGAGGATCGCTTAGCTTTCGGTGATGTACCGTCATCCGAACTAAAGGCGTGTTTGGTGCCGGCTTATTCCTTGGCTTCTTCATCAGCTTATGTACTTTTGTCACTGTTCATCTGACACAAAAGCCAAAATAAGCAACGTTTTGGAGGCTTTTTTCAGCTTATTCACTATTTATCTGACACAAAAGTACATAAGCCGATGAAGAAGCCGAGCAAAAAGCCAGCGCCAAACACGCCCTAACTCTTCAGTCCGTGGGCGCAAGATGTACTCTGCATGCAATTCGATTCACCTGAACTCCTGCCAAGGATCGTTTCGTCAGATTCCTAGTATGTCTGTCATTTCTGAGTTTGACGCGGCAGTAAACTACGACTGGAGGCGTGTGGCCTCCACAGGCACGAGCGGTTAAAAGGGGCGAAGCGGAGCACCTCAGGTAGCGCCTCCATAAGGTAAGCGAAGAAAGCAGTGTGGAAACTAAAAAAAGGAAAGGCGGTAGATCATCCTTGTGATCTGGCCTTCTTCGCTTTCTGTTTCGGTGATCCCCTTTTGCACACTCCTGGTGATTTCCCTGCGGCTTTTCTTGTAGCCCCTTTCCACTCCTGCACGGAGGAACAAGTTGTGAGGCCGTTTTATCATGTGACCTCTACTTGCACACGCATCGTGTGATGTTTCTAGTTACATGTTAAAGAAACAAGAACGATCATTAGTTCTTATTTTCTGCATCTTGTAGAAAAGAAAAAAAAAACTATCGAGATGCCAAGCGCAGAAGCGCTAGAGGGCCAGTTAATACTGAAAATCTCATCGTTTGACTAGATGTAGTGACAAAGTAAACAGAGTATCATGTGACCATAAGATCTTCCTCCTCTCCCCGTTTTCCATGTGAGGTAGTATCGCTGTTGGTTGTATAATCAGAAGGATCTGCAAGAATGTCCATGAGTTTAGCAACACGTAGTCACTACACATTTTTCTATTGTTCAGTAGTATGTAGTACCTTCCTTGCGTAATTACCTACGTGCAAGTTTAAAAACGCAGGTTGTAACCAGAAAAGCTGATGAAATTCTGAATAGCGTCATGGATAATGCGGTTGTAACCAGAAAGCAGATGAAATTCTGCAACCTAAATGCGTAAACCAGAAGGTTTGAAGACCCAAACAACGACCCACGCAAGTCCAGTGACCTACGCGCATTTGTTCAGTGCCTATTTATCTTTCCCTGTAGCCTCTAGCTGCAATGCTCCGCGAGCCCTCTGGTCTTTCCAGCTCCCTCATGAAAAGAAGTTACCATTTGAGATTGCTCGTGATGCTGGCCTGCGTGAGGACATGTAAACGGAAAGCTCTTTTTACATCATTGCGAGTGAAGCTCCCTAACTCGCCTCAAGTACTGGCTTGCTCATTTATCTTTTTAAATCTTTTATAGAGATCAAAAGTGATATATGTGATCATGCTAATTTTAATTACGAAGTAATACAGTACAAACACATAGACTCACAGACATGGAGTACCCGCCCCAATGAGCACACACATGCACCTTACCCTATCAAGGCTTTAAAAAGACCGGTACAGCTTGATTTTGAGATTCATGAAGTCACCACGAGCGCTTCGTTGTCGATGGAAACGTCGCCTCCCGCTGAAAGAATAATTAACGGTAAATGCAACATTCATGCCAATTCTAATAGTTGAAACCAGGTGGATTGGTTTCCACCACATGAACCTAAAGCGGAGCTACACTCAATTTGTGTGACCATACTAATTATTTAGCAACAATATGACACGATTGAGAGTCAAAATTCTGGTCCTGCATGGGTGCATGCATATTCGCGCCGCATATATATAAACACTTCACTAGTCCATTTAGAATCAATTATCTAAGTTATTAAGGACTCATGTTAATTTGCAATCATTTCGCCGTCTAATGCATTGCAAGATTTGAGAACTTACGATCAGGTGAGAAGCTCATATCTCCTCCAATGTTTAATATAGCGGTGGTGATAAGCAGTGGTGGAGCCAGACCCAAGATGAAGTAGGGGCCAACCGTGCTTGCTAGCTGTTTCTTCTTCATGTGTGTGCGCGTTGGGAATTAATCAAGCTGCTAATTTTCCTGATTAGTGTTTACATGCATGCATTAAGATAAAATTGTAGGAGAACATGGTTAATTAGGCTGCTAATCTTGTTGATCAGTGGTTACATGCATGCATAAAGGTATAATTTGCAGGATGGAAGGAGGGGGGGCAGGGCCCCGGCTGGCCCTGCCCTGGCTCCGCCAGTGGTGATAAGGGCGTGACAAAGTAAGAAGCAAAAGAGAGGTGAAGTTGTGAAGATTTTTTTAGAAAAGTTGGAGTTGTGGAGATAATGTAATCCCTCCTATAAATACTACTATGCTCCTACTAGAGTATTGGATGGCACGATGTGTAGTAAGAAGAACCTTTAGCTATCATACATTTACATAGATGACACAATCTTTTTTCTCACCCATAGTACTGTTAGTTTTTGAAACTGAGATGACGTACCAGAATTGATAATATTCGAGATTATGCAGGATTATACACGAAAGATCCTCGAAAGAGCACCATCATCCGCTTCTGTTTCTGAAATAGTCGGCATCGAAAGTCGGTGCAATTTCCTAAGCTAGGGCTAAGTACCAAAAGCCATGTCATATATGCAAGTTGCTCTTCAATGTATCCAAAAGCGTATAAATATGAATATATAATGAAAAAGCGCATAAATATGACATATATAATGAATTAAAGATTAGAGTATACTCATTATCCTACGACCTATATCATGTTTGTGCATTATTTTTGAAAGTTGTTAAAGACTTTTTTTTAGCTAGTTGTCTAATTCATCATAAGAGATGAAATCAAACGAAATATTATTAAGAGAGACACATTTGAAAAAGAGCATAATAGACCTTGCTCTACTAGTTAAGAGACAAAGACAACCCAATACATGTGTTGACCTTTTCTTTGCTTGAAACAAAAATTGTTTTCACTCCTTTAACTCCCTCAAGCTACTTAAGTTGGACCCGTGCAACCGCTAATGAGATTTATCCTTTTGTTTTTATGTGTTTAGTTTCTTTTTAAGACTTTTTCTCCTTGTACAATATGTATTAATAAGAGCTATGTGGGGTCACAATAAATTGTAATTTATGTCACATAATATGTCTTAAGTTGTTTTTGGATGAACTTCAAAGGTTGGAGGAGCTAATATTATGATTGACTTTCAGAACAAGAAAATGTCAGAGAACATACTTAACCTATTTTGCCAATTTAAGATACATTGTCACACAAACCTGTGCAAGGCATTTGAAATTTCAATCGATTCCATTCAACGGCAAAGAATAAGCTTCAGGCTATTTGTTTTGACTTTTGCGAGTCTAGAGAAGGCTACAGTTGCGGCAAGGCGGCATGGTGGTGTTGGCGAGCAAGACTGTTTGAGCTTCGCGTGGCTAGGACGGTGATAGAACAACTGGTTAGGCGATGCATGGGTGAGGGAGCTCAAATGTTTAAGTGGGAGTGGTGGTGGTATTTCCAACAGTGGGGAT
Source organism: Eragrostis tef (assembly GCA_000970635.1). Lineage (NCBI taxonomy): Eukaryota > Viridiplantae > Streptophyta > Magnoliopsida > Poales > Poaceae > Eragrostis > Eragrostis tef. Next base: position 102,626 of record LAPY01000930.1, on the reverse strand, counting down.
GCCATTGGGGAGGGTGGCAGGTGGGCAGGAGGCTGAGACGTAATGGTGGCCTGCTTGCTCGAGAAGAGAGGGATTCTATTAGATTTCAGAGGTTGAAGAACATAAGATGTCCATATGATGAAGATCCAATGGTTGAAATTTGTTGGCCGGAAAAAGTCTAAGTCTATAAACGTGGGCATGCCCATATTATCCCACAAAATATGAATTTGAAATTGAACTTGCGTGTATAAGTGTGAATTGATTTAATTTAAACAGTTTTGCGAGGTTGAATGAGACCTGCTTTTTACAGTTTTGCGAAGTTGAATGAGACATGTTTTTGTCGGCAGACATTAGTGGACAAAAGGAAACTATTAGAGTAATCAAAGGTTTTTGTTTCTTGTACAATAATTGGATAAAGATCAGAAGAAATAAAAAAATAAATGCGTGAACCAAATTGCCACATTACGGTAGTTGGCACGTCAAGATTTAGCTCCGTAAGCTGGGTCGCATTTGCCACGATGAGTCCACGATGCCACCGACATTCTTAGTACCAGGCTTCTCGACGTTCTGATCACCACCACCGAAATTCAGGACTAGCCTGTCACCAACTGGTGACCGTACTTTCCAGGAGTATTACAGGGGCAGAAATGTTTCGGGACTGAAACAATTTGTCCGTACGGAAATGTTAAGTTTACTTAAAGCTGTATGTATCCTTCCATCGAAACACGTCGCAAAATACATTAAAAAAAGAAAGAAAGGGTGGGACGACTCAGGCCGTCAGCTTCCCAAGAACTCACACTGCACCGCACAGCAGGGGTCCTCTAGAAACGGATGGATGGGATCCGCGGCAAGGCGCATGTGCGCCCGCATCTTTTCTTTACTCCGTGCAGCTAAACCGTGAGCTGTTCGCGGGCGCAATAATCATCTGGGGCCAGCCTTTTCTTCCTCCCCCGGCTCTCGATCGATCGATCCGGCACAGGCAATCGCGGGCGCCGCACCGCTGTTGGGTGGGGCTGCCCCACCATCCACCGGTGGTGGTCGCGCGCGGCCTTTTCCGCCCCCGTTCCGCTGTCCGGCAGCTCATCCTCAGCCAAGCTCCCTTTCATTTCCACGGGACGGACACACGGAAACATACTACGTATACGTAGCAGTCCGCTTTTGTCTCGAGCTCTACGGGACACGCGACATGTTGGCGCGTATGCGGTGGACTGGGTTGGACCTGATTTGGATGATTCTGATTCTGGTGTGGTGGAGTACACTCTTAAACAACGCCAATCTGATTATTGGAGTGCCTGCCTAGTCACCCTCTCGATCTACCACTGCGCTGCGAGGATCTTGTGGTTGTAATCTGCTAGCAGTGTGGCCAAGTTGGCAGTGCCGTATGCCAGGAGACACTGCGCCTGGTTAAGACCGTGATTCTAGTAACTGACGAGAAGGCTTAGTTTTTTAATTAACCGAGTGGCCGGCCGTCGCAATTAGCATCTGTTCGCTTGATTGCCGCCATGTGCGCGCTCACCCAAGGTAAACCACAGCTCTACAGTATCGAGCAAGCGCACCGCCCACATGGTATATAGATAGACACATACACGCAGAGAGAGACGCTTCCAAGGGCAGCACGCCAACGGCGAAATCGATTAAACGGGCAGCAGCCTTCCGACCTGCCAAAGTGTCCCCCCCGGGGCTCACATTTTCCCGTGCTGCCCATTCCCTTCACTCGCACGCACCAGCCAATCTTGTCGCAGCGCCTGCCAAATTCGTAGAGGGTGAGAGACACTGAGAGAGAAGGGGGAGCGCGCCAAGCAGAACAGGGGAGAGCGGCGGCCCCTTCTTCGTCCTCCGTGCGCCTGGTGCTGCTCTGCCTGCTGGGCTTCTGCTTCGCGGTGAGCCAGTCGATTGACTCGTGCCGCGAGTCGAAGCTCGCCGTCTCCGACCTCGTGCCGTTCGACACCGCGTCCTTCCGCTGCATCTCCGCCTGGAAGGATGAGGACTTCATCTTGAGGGTATGGATGCCTCTCCCGCATTTGCTGTTCTAATTCCATATCTTGTTCGCCTAGGGGAGAGCTTGGTTTCGTTCCAGATCCCAATCGCCAACCAATGCATCACTGCCTCAGATGGGAGATGCTGTCATTAGAAGCTTTTTGAATTTGCCGTTTCTGCGATTTTACCTCACTTGGTGTTGGTAGTACACCTGCCTGCACACACCGTTGCGTCACATTGCATCGAGGATTGAACGAACAGTAAGCTCACGTGATCTGATCCAACTCGCTCCTGCTTCGTGTCGTGTCTCCAGTACAAGAACACCGCGCCGAGCGAGTGGAGCTTCATCGTCTCGGCGCCGGACAAGGGCTCCTACGTGGCGGTGGGCTTCTCCGGCAAGGGCCTGATGGTGGGGAGCAGCGCCGTCGTCGGGTGGGCGCCGCACGGCAAGGGCACCGTGAAGCAGTACTACCTCGGCGGCAAGAGCCAGGACGAGGTGTCCCCCAACAAGGGCCTCCTCAAGCTGGTCAAGAACAAGGCCGTCGTCGTCTCCCACTCGGACCGCCTCTACCTCGCCTTCCAGATCAGCACCGACTACCCGCAGCCGCACCTGATCTACGCCGTTGGGCCCGAGAACGACCTGCCGTCCTCCGACGGCCAGCTGCCCGTGCACCGGAACATGTACTCCCAACGCTTCAACTACACCTCCGGTGAGTCAGC
>LAPY01000930.1:63672-76372 GCA_000970635.1 Eragrostis tef | reverse complement strand
TTTATACGAGGTTGTCCGAGCCAGCGGCTGGATATGGTGTGCTGCGCTCTTGAATTTTAGCAGTCTGATTTGTTCTAATTTTGCATGCCGACATCTGCTATTCTTTTACTACATTTTTTCGTGTTGCTCATGTGTCTGGACTGGGCGCGTGTGCCACTGACAACACAGACTGCTGAACGCACACACACACAGCATCGCCGGACCATTATGGCCTTTTACTCTGGTGAACTGAGAATAATTAAAAGATTTACATCATGAGTTCCGTCCGATTCAGTGCAACTGGATGTAAGCTGCTGCTACTGCTACTGCTAGGCCATCCTTTTCACGAGCTCCTGGAGGAATTGGACGATGAGCTTTGCGTCACGATCTCCACGGGAGGTTGCTTACCCTTGAGAATTTTGGGGACGGGCAAGGTCAGCACAATCAGCTGACGCGCGAGCTCGATCGACAAGTAGCGCGCTCCAGTCCAGGCTCGAAAGGGTTGGGTGCATGGCTTCCATGCAGGCGCCAGGCAAAACCAATGCCGCTCCGCGCGGCGACGCGCGCGCGCGCAGGGCAGGCAGATCCCGAGGGCGGCGCGCCGCGCCGCGACGCAGAAGGCGCACACATGGCTGCCATGCAAGGCCCTTAGCCAAGCTCAGGCGGCGAGTCGACGCACGGGCACAACAGCATCGGCATTGCATATCCCGCGGACGGCGGGGGCGCCCACGGTGTGCTCTGTCGCTAGCTGCATGCCATGCGCGTCAGAGAAGATAAACAAGCGGCTTTTGCCGCGGGATCTGAAGTCCACAGTGACGACAGGTTCCGAATCGCGGAGCGGGCAGCCCGCAGCGATCTGTTCGCCACATCTAAAGTTCGGTGGGGGTGTTCGTTTCCCCTCTAAACTTTAGACCCTTTAAAGTTAAAAAGAATCTTGTTATTTAGGGTACTAAATAAAGTTTAATTACAAAACCTTTTACAGATAAACGTAAATTTACGAGATGAATCTAATGAGCCTAATTAATCCATGTTTTGGTACAGTGATGCTACAGTAACCATCTTCTAATCACGGCTTAATTACCCTCATTAGATTCCTCTCGCGAATTAGACCGGGGGTTCTAGAATTGGTTTTGTATTTAGACTTCATGTAATACTCCTAAATGACAATATTCTCTTTGATGTGACCCCTCTAAACTTTATACCCTAGAAACGAACACCCCTGTGTGGTTCGCGGAAAGAAACAGAGCGCGGGAGAAGTGAAGCTCGATGGCACGGATTCCTTCGTTCCCTCCATTAGGTACAGTATTGGAGACGCCTTGCCCAATCCGTGGATATCCTCCGAACAGAAGCAGAAGCAGATAAACCAGCTCGTATCGTATCACCCCTTTCGCTGGTACTCCACGGTCGCACCGTCCAGTTTATCAGCGTCACTGTCGCGGTGCACGTCGCGCAATCCGGTAGTAGTTGGATGCACGGCAGTTTGTGCTCCCCTCCCTCGAGAAAAAATCCGCAAAAGAACACAACAACACGTCCGCCAGCCAGCCAAACGGCGCGAGCACTACAACACTGCGTTTCCTCGTCCGCGCGTGCGCTGCTATTTGCAGCCGCACACCACCGGCGCGGCACGCGACCCCGCCCCCGCGCTTTCGGAGCCCAGCACCGCGCGAGTGCGGACGCGAGGGAGATCGGCGCGTGGCCCGGAAGAATCTAGGCGTGTTTGTCCCGTGCCCACACCGGCATCTCACCCCACGATCCTCTCCTCCGTCGTCTCCCGAATCCCGATGCGATGGCCGATGGCGACGGGAGGGGTAATGGCATTGGCCTGTTCTGCTCGCCTCGGCTTATTCGGTCAGTTAGTCAGCTTGCCCGGACACTAAACTATAACTAATAATCTAGTGGGGAGGATCTGCGCAAGTGCGAGCCCAGGCGGCCGTCACCCAAGCGAAAATGTGCTCCCGGGCGATGTTGACGCGACGGCGACGGCGAGGGCTGCGTGCGTGCGGGACGCACCGCGCGTCAGTGGCGAGCAAACCGCAGCCAAGTAAATCTTTTTGGTTCTTCGTAATAAACGGGGAAAGATTAAACTCGTCAGCTTGCATAAAAAGCGTATGGGAATGCCACTATGTTCTTTCTGGTCAGTTGCTGATAAAACGTATACTACTGGTAGAAGTACGTCACATAGGTTTCATCTCCAATAGGTGGCCAAGTCTTGGCAGAGATGCCGAACAAAGGATACAATAAACTACGTACTTTTCTATGCCGAGATTTGTCTTCTGCGCACTGGCAATGGCATCATCTGTATGCTAATTAACTTTTCTGTATGATGATGACCGAATCAACGAGAAAAAACAAGAGTTCTATGTACGGTGTACCTTGATGTACATCCCCCAGCTCTCCGGAGGTTGAGCGTTATATATTAGTTTGACGGACGGCGATATTATTGTTCTCCCGTGTGCTACGACGTTGATTTTGGTTGCACAGTAAAAGAACCGAAAAACAACTCAAAGTCTCAAACAACAGGTTCCTCTTTCCTCCATTTTAAAAGCCAGGTTGCAATTTCGTCGATAAAATTGTAACAAGTGGCAAAGAGGACGGAATCGCACGGAAATTTTCCGCCGAGACACCGTTTGGTCAGCCCTCGCGCAGACGCAAAAAATACTTGGACCACTAGCACGGCGCCAGTGCCACTAACCACTTGATTAATCCGCGCACTAACCCCGTGAACTAATCAATCGGCCCTCTCGGAAGCGATCGATCGCAATGCGATTGCGGATACGGCTGCGCCGGGCCTGTGCTGTGCGCCTGTGCTGTGCTGTGCTGTGCTGTGCAATAACTAGGCGCCAAGCGTTCACCGCCCGCGCCGTGACTGGGGAGTTTGTTCCGTCTCGCGCTCTCTCAGCGCCAGAGAGAGAAAAAAAGAAGTTTTTATCGGGAGGCGGTAAAAGAACAGCGCACTGGCGTTGGGAATTCCACGGCCCGGAATCTCCTCCCGTCTCTACTAACCTCCCTCTTCCCTCTCCGTGGTGGTGGGTGTCCTAGGTGCCTTTGATTGCTCCCCCGGCTGCTTCCTCAGATCTGCGATCCTTGTCTTGGGGTTTACCTGCCGGCTCTCCGACCCCAGGCGTGGAGAGGCTGCTCTTTGGCTTCTTTGTTCCAATATTGTGTAAGTGGCGTCTGGGGATTGGAGGTTTTTAGGAGGTGGGTGTTGGATTGAACCGACCCGGGGTTGGGTCTGAGCCGTTCTTCCTGGCTGGAGTTCGGTGGTTTGGTGCTGAAGGCTGTGGTCTGTTTGATTGGAGAAATGGACTTGGTGCGGATGGTTGGCGCCTCGATTGGTTCTGGAGACCTGGAGCTGTGTGGTGATTTGAATCTTCTTTCGTTTGGTCGAATTGGTGTGTAATTTGAGCCTGTGCAGATTTCTTGGGCCAAGAAGATATAATTTTTGGGATCAGGGAGTTGTCTCCATCGCAGGAGCTCGCCATTGGCGCCGTGCTTCCTGCGCATGCTCCTTCCTGCGTCAAACTTGGATTCTGGCGGAGAAATTCGCTGTTTGAGGCTGCTTTAAGCTGTTACCTTTGCTGACCTTTCTTCCCAAAGGCTTGACCTTTTGAGTTCCGGAGCTGATTGGTGAACCAGTGATCGACGAGCCTTGCAGTGTTGTTTGTTGCGTCATCAACAGTATATTTCTGCCAAAGAAAAGTATTCTCCTGTGCAGATACTGCCGAACTGTTAAATCTGCTCCTTGTGTTGAACAAAGATTCTGTTTGGACAGAAGGCAGTGCTTCTCTTTATATCCTGTCCATAGCCCAATACAGTGCTCGGAATTCGGAATCCATATTGGCATACTAGAGAGGATAAGTAGCTTTAGCTATTCAGAGTCACATACTGCTGACATCGGCAGCCCGATGGGGTCTTCAGATGATCCATTTGGTGGTGCAGCCATGATGAACTTTGATGGATACTCGGAGCTCTGTAGCCCTTCAGTTGCTGATCAGATATTCTCGTTGCTGAATGATCCCTCGGCTGCACAGCAGATGTTTGCTATGTGGTCATCCTTGGGATCGTCACCACGTGCTTCTGGGATGAATCAAGATATGCTGTTTGAAAACTGTCCTGGACCTGTGGAGACGGTGGCAACACCTTCTCAAAAGATCAATTTGGCATCACCGGTGGATACAGCTGAAGTGGACAGAGTGATTAAAGATTCAGACGAGGTTGTTCCCAATAATAGCCAGCTGCAAGGGAGTAACATCATTCCAAGGTCTGTTGTGGGCAACATACTTGCTGACAAGATGCTAGTGGCACTGTCCTTGTTTAGGAAGTCATTGAGCGATGGTGTTCTTGCCCAAGTCTGGATGCCTGTTGAGCACAATGGTCAGGTCCTGCTGAGTACATGCGAGCAGCCTTTTCTGCTTGACCAGGTTCTTGCAGGTTACAGAGAGGTGTCTAGGCATTTTCTATTTTCAGTGAAGGAAGAGCCTGGCTTACACCTGGGGCTTCCAGGGAGGGTCTTTATATCTGGGGTGCCAGAATGGACCTCTAATGTTCTCTACTACAGTAAGCCAGAGTATTTGCGGATGGAGCATGCTCTTCATCATGAAATACGAGGCTCACTGGCTATGCCGATTTATGATCCCAGCAAGGGCTCTTGCTGTGCAGTGCTTGAACTTGTCACAAACACGGAAAAAACTGATTTTGATGCAGAGATGGACAGTGTTTGCCATGCCTTGCAGGCAAGTTTGAACTTGCGTGAAACTTTAAATATTTACTTTCATCATATCATTGTGTAATGACGTGGCATGTCTTCTTCCGGCTCTAATTCTCTCACATGCTATAATAGCTATTCATTCATTTCATCAATGCTGCGAGTAATCTCATAACTAAACTTAGATGCTGTAAAGAATATTGCATTACATTAAATTACTTTAGCATAATCCAGCCCAAATGTTTTTTTTTTCTTTTTGTATAGATTTGTATAGGTGCATGGTTTTCACTTCCTTAGCTCCAGTATTTTGCACCATCCTCTCTAAGTACCATTTGATCTGTTCATTTGTCACTGCTCTTCCAATCCTACCTACTGAAGCAGAAACTTGGTTTTGTCAAGATTTTGAAATTACACGGTGTTAATTAGCTAAACTGAGAACAATACAATGTAGTTGTGAGTCCAATTTTATAGTTACTGTATACTGGCAAGGGCAAAATACTTTAGTTTACACCCTGCAGTGGATTTGGAACTATAATTGATTTATCTGATGCTCTTCTGTAGGCTGTGAACTTGCAGACAACCACAGATCGCAACAGTCAGAAGGTGCCACTCTTCACTTGTAACATGTTTCATGTGATATTTCACCTAGTTTTGTTTTAACTGTTTACCTACTAATGTTCAGTGCATGTGGTCTCCTCATCTGCAGGTTTATTCTGAAAATCAGAAATCTGCTTTCACTGAGATTTTGGATGTTCTAAGAGCTATTTGTCATGCACACATGCTTCCACTGGCCCTTACATGGGTTCCTACATCAAACGGCATTGGTAATGGTTACGGTGTTGGAAAGGATATCAGCATTGGTTCGGAATCAGGAAAAGCAATACTCCGGATCCACGAATCAGCTTGTTATGTCAATGATACAAAGATGCAAGGCTTTCTTCATGCATGCGCTGAACGTCATCTTGAGAAAGGGCAGGGCATTGCAGGCAGGGCGCTTAAATCTAATCTGCCATTCTTCTCACCTGACATAAGAGAGTACAGCATTGAGGACTACCCACTTGCACATCATGCTCGTAAGTTTGGTTTGCATGCTGCTGTGGCCATCCGGCTGAGGAGCACGTACACTGGAAATGATGACTACATACTAGAATTCTTCCTCCCAGTCAATTGCAAGGGCAGTGGGGAACAGCAGATGTTATTGAACAACCTCTCTAGCACTATGCAAAGAATATGCAAAAGTTTACGCACAGTTTCTGAGACAGAGGTTGATAACATTAATGCTTGTTCTGCAGCAATGTATGAGCACACTAATGAATGCCACTTACGACCTGGTAACTCCGATAGTTCTTCGCAGGATGAACAGCCAGTCACAGAATCGGCATTCCAGGATCTATCTTTGGTTGATAAGCGTCAAGACATGGAACAAGAGCAGGTGCTTTATCACTACAAATAGGCTGTTTTATCCATTTCATCTTGACTTGAATTTCTTAAGGGAGTAGTAGTCTTTAGTATTAGATTCCTATACCACTACTCCCTTAACAGAATTTATGAGCAAGCTGAATTTGCATAACTTGAGATGAAATTCTTTTCTAATGCTCGTTAGTTTCACCTCTTAAATGAGATAGTCAATCATCCTTGTCTAATATAGGAAGAAGCATAATGAGAGTGGCTGAGGAAAACAGGAACACTTGTACTTGAAATCCTTAGCTTTTTAGATAATTGGAATGGATGTGCACTAGTAGTAGCGAGTAGTACATATCTCTTGTATTATACTTTCATCAAAATGGCCCATATGCATAATGCGAGTGGCTGGCAAAACATGAACAGTTGTACTTGAAATCCTTAGCTTTTTAGATAATTGGAATGGATGTGCACTAATAGTAGCGAATAGTACATATCTCTTGTATTATATTTTCATCAAAATGGCCCGTATGCATAACTCATGCTACCTGATTGGGATGTGTGCTTTTAGTTTAGAAACAGTAAGGGAATTGATGGACAACCTTGTTCTACACTGCAGGCACAGACTAGCACAATTCGAGTTGCAGAGAAAAAGCGCAATACATCCGAGAAGAATTTCAGTTTGGATGTTCTTCGCAAATACTTTTCTGGGAGCCTAAGGGATGCTGCAGTAAGCCTTGGTGGTGAGCCCCTAGTGCCTTCTCAATTATATGCTATAGCAGTAATTGTTAGGTCATGTACATAGGACATAATGAAATGAACTTTTTCTGACACTTACCTGTTAACACTATTGCAGTTTGTCCGACGACTTTGAAACGTATATGCAGACAACATGGGATTTCACGATGGCCATCTCGCAAGATAAACAAGGTCAATCGCTCATTGAAGAAGATCCAAACTGTCATCAACTCAGTTCATGGTGTGGACAGATCCTTGCAGTACGATCCTGCCACTGGGTCTCTTGTTCCAGCAGCCTCTCTTCCAGATAAGACACTATTCTCTGGTTGTGATACATTACCTACTCCGTCTGTTGGAAAAATAATGGAGAAAAAATCTAGCCCAAAATCAGAAGAAGGTTTCTCTTCACCTGATGGATGCCAAAGAGAAAGTAGCCAATTGCAGGTCCCTGGTGTACGTAAAAGGGAAGGGGATAAATTTGGAGTGTTGGCAAGCGACAACAATGGCAGTAATATTCAAAACATCACACAGCGTTCTAACTCTGAAGGTGCACAAGGTCCATTGTATCCTATTGGTGTTATTGATTCCTTGCATACAACATGTTACATTGATTCTTCGACCTCTCTTCACCCAAGCATTGATAGCATAGAAGACCAAACAATAGGAAGGAACTCGTCATTTGTACAACAAGCAGATGTCAATATGGCTGACGGTCATGATGCTAAGGTGCACACCCATCCTTCCACCTCCGGCATGACTGATTCTTCAAGCGGCAGTGCATCAAGTCAGCCTACTTTCAAGGGGAACCCAGGGCATACTCTTAAAGACAGAACCAGCCCTACACTTACTGTTAAGGCTACATACAACGGAGATACTGTGCGGTTCAAGTTCCTGCCGTCATTGGGCTGGTATAACTTGCTGGAAGAAATAGCTAAGAGGTTCAAGCTGGCAACCGGAGCATTCCAGCTCAAATACAAGGATGACGAGGATGAGTGGGTGATTCTTGCAAATGATTCCGATCTCCAGGAGTGTGTTGATGTCCTGGACTCTATCGGTTCACGCAACGTGAAGCTGCAGGTACGTGATCTTCCATGCCTCATCAGTAGCTCGGGAAGCAGCAGCTGCTTGCAGGTGGAAGCACATAGCTCATGACAGGATGCAAGGCCTAGGGCATCACCCTCAAATTGTAGCCTATTGTAGTAGACCCAGTCTTTGTTGCAGTTGCATACAGTCTGTGGTACACCCGGTGTCTCGTGTATTGTACAAGTGGCGAAAACTGTAGTGTAGCGTGTGTCGCGTAGATTTCGTCCCGAAATTGAAACAATGTCAAGAAAATCTTGACAATAATCTGTTATCATGACGATCTAAAATGCGGCGATGCCTGTATATCCAGAATCCAGTTTCTTTGCTGTGCAGCCTGATGGAAGGCAGAGTTCTGAATTTTCCAGTGGTTCCAAATTGCAGTCTTTTTTAATTCCGAGCAGACATATTTGAGTTTATTCCCTGTGCTGGCAGATAACCATGTGGATACAAAGCCATTTGGTGTCGGTTTCGAGCAATCCTTCCTCTGATCTCCCAAAAGTGACATCCTGATAGCACCTCATTTGGACTATGGTTAACGAGATTCAAGCAGCTTTAGAGTCAAGCTCACGAAGCATCGCCTGGGTTCACAAGTGTTGAATTGAGGTGCAAGTGTGAGTATGACAGGAAAGCTACTGTTCGAATAAAACTTGCAGAACTCAACTAAGCACAGCTGGCCCTTGCCATCAGGCAAAGCGAGGATGACATCGATCGAGTCTTAGCCAACAACAGTTCAATGTGCAACTGGCACCATGTTTCCGTGGCGTGGATTGGTTGCGCTGTCCATTCGCGGGATCCTATGGGGGGTGGTTTAATCGCAGTGGAAAAGAACAGCTCCGTCCAAGAGATGGGTACAGTTTGGATCATTATGCATGATATTTTCAGAGAGATGAGAGTCATCACTCATCAGGACATCCAAGCCATCGTCACTAGCAATAGCGGTGGACATGGTCTCGCGTACAGCTTTGTATTATTCTGCTTTCTCCTTTTGCGATACCATGAAGGCATATGAGGCAGTCTTTTCTCAGGAATGATAAACTAAAAAAAAACTATGATAGTTGAAAGCATACGGCAGTATTACCAATGTTAAACGTGGGCAAATCACAGACACAACTCCGTAGGTCCACTTTTATCGTGGGAACAATTTTTGGAATGTGAATATCAAAGCATCAATCTTGAATAGCACCTCTGAGGTTCTGGGTTCGACTTCTGGTGGAAGCGATCTTTTTAGGATTTTACGGCTTTGTGCTTTCAGCGGTAGGCGACGTGGCCGTCGACAGCGAGGCGCCAGTGGTGACTTCGTCAATTTCATGCATTTGCCGGCTCAGTCGAAGATGCTCATAAAGATAGGGTTTGCGTATGTGCGTTCTTAAAGGTGAGTGTGCGTGCGTTGTGAGTGTCTGAGTTGTACTGTGTAATCTCAAAAAAGAAAATCTGTGTCATTAAGTTTTTGTGCTTTTCGCAGAGCTCCGAGAAAAGATTGCCTAGTCGATAGGGCCGGAATCAAGTTGTGCCGGGCCGGTAGCCTACCTAACTCGGCGAAGAGGCTGTTTATTATGGGCCCTTAGCTCCGAATGTCTGATCAACCCAGTAAACCCACAGCCCATGTAAATGATTGGGTCGACGAAATCAGGAAAGGGCAAAGCACTCAAACGAATTGCGATGTGCTTCTTCTCGGCCACCAGTAAACCCACAGCCCATTTATACATCCCAGCTTCGTCCAACTCGGGGCGCCGCTGCCGCGCGAGACGCGAGTCCAAAAATGCCTGAGTTGCCTCCGTGCCAGGCGAGGACCAGCAGTGGCTAGGACGACGCCCATGATGCGCCGGCCGGCCGGACAAAGCGCCGAGCGATCCCCACTTCTTGTACGCCTTTTGACCAGACACCATGCTAAAGCGACGGTTTCTCGCCTCTCTGAACGACGTTCTCAGGCTCTGGCGTTCCAAGGGCAGTGCAGGACGCTGGGGCCATGGCAGTTTGGTATTTGGGACCTGACGCCAGGTACCGGCGCTCTCCTTGTTTCCTGCACGAGGAAAAGGATGGGATAAAAACAGAGACGGTGGTCAGGCATTTTCTGCCTGCGAGCTAATTTGAACACTTGTCCGATATTTAGTGATGTGTACGGTGTACCTGCTACTTGTACTACACCATCGTTTTAAGCAAAGCAATTACGTCGGTCTAAGCCATGGTACAAGGTCGTTTAAAGTGAATGAAACCAACCAAACAACGATCAGATGAATCTAACTGTCGCGCCGTCCAGCCTGCAGAGAATATCACCGGTATCCTATCGGGCTCAACTCAGCAGTGGTCCATCTTCGGAGAGCATCAAGGATCGGGCCGGCACCCCTCGATTCCACGCTGTGTGCCGTCCGCTTTGGCGACATGTTTCGCTCGAGCTCGGTTAGCGTGACACTACAGCGCAGCTCGCAGGGTCTAAAGCTAGAGCTAAAGCAACAATGGCATGATGAATCTTTGCTAGCGGCCTAAAGCGTATGCGTCAAGGTCTCGGCCAGATCATGGCTCCTTTCCTGCCTGTAGCCTTTTTCTCCCGGTGTTTTTACACCTCCATTCGAGCATGGGTATCATCATCATCGTTCCGTCCACTTGGGATTATCAAATTTTAAGCATGTTCGTGTGCATTGCATTTGTTTTCTTGGTGTTGTGTTGGGCATATGCATTGGATTTGTATATATGCATCGATCTCGGTTGGTTCGAAGAAACTCACAGGAACTATGTACGTGTGGCATGTGTGCTGTTCCAAACTTCTCATTCAGCAAAGATCAGTGAGTCGTACGACTGATTGAAGTTTGTTCCTTGAAGAAGAGGATGGAACAGAAAGGTTGGTCGGCGTATACAGTACTAGTATTCAGATAAAGGGATACAGGATTGATGGATAATGGACGGCGGTTACGTTACAATCTTAATTTGTTGCTTTTTGCTGAAGACCGAGGGGAATTGTTGGACACATCTTGGGGACATGGCCTACGTTCCAACATCGTATACAAATTCGAAATGGTTGCTGGCTGCTCAGTTCAGCCATTTTTGTATGTACATACGTACTCCACGATCGAAACAGATGGAGCCTTTTCTATCCGCTTCCTGTTCCCCTCTTCTCACCAACTTTGGACGCGCCGTCACCAACTCTTTTCTCTCCATTGTTGTTTAAACAGAAAAGATGGCTAGTAGATGAGACTAGGCCCATCGCGTGCCTGAATTTTTTACCAATTAATTCTCCAAGCTTGAAAAGTTATGGAATTGTCGTTCCTAGGAAGAAAACTCACTGACCGTGCACTGAGTGTGTCCTGAATTTTCAATAATACTCCCTGACCGTACTATGTGTTGTTGTTTGAGATACTAATATTCATTAGAACACTAGGATAATTAATATCCTGCATGCTTTAAGGTACTAGCACCATATATGAAGAATATTAGTACAGCATTAAAAATTGCTTAGCTCCTGCTTAAATTCAGTACTACCAACAAATGCGTTACATGTCCTATATGCAAAGCTAGAAGCTAGAGGGTATCAAACAAGGACTAGAAAAATCTCTTGCGGATGCAGGCCACAGAGCAGAATCAAAATTGTGGCCCGTGGTACTACGTACCTGATCGATCGATTTGACCGACACAGGAGGATATGTGTCTCGCGAGCCTTAACTACCTCCATATCAGTAGACCTGTAGCACTGTACTTTAGCGCCCGTTGGTGGTGGCTCGTATCATACGGTTCGTGGAAAAGCATAGCATTGAAACTGCTTTTGGCCATTGGGATGATTTAAATTTAGAAGCGTCGCTTGAGAAAAAAAAAAGGAGCATGTGCATCAGCGCTTTGCTAACATGCATCAAAGGAAAGGAGGCAGCGAAAAGCAGCAAGCAAGCTTGTAAAAGCCGTGGCGATGGATATCTTTGGTGCTTGAGATGTTGTTGCGCTGGAATTCCGGGTTGCTGATTATATTAGTCGCTCTACTCGCATAAAAAAACAAGAGGATTATGTTAGTCGCTCCTGAAATCATGCATATTTAGGCAGCGTAGCATGGTAACTAGGCCTGTGATTGAGTTTTGGAAGGGTCCCCAAAAGAAGAAGAAAAAGAAAGGCTTCCTTGTTGGGCCACGCACGCAGCCTTATTCGCTCCGGCGAGCTTTGACATCCTCCTGCGAGACCGTGAGCCGTGACATGACCAAACTGCCCTCGAGCCCCGTCCCCTTCCTTAACTAACTCCCGGTGGCCTCCACGCCATCGAAGGCTCTCACTTCCCCGCAGGGGAATGTTGCGGTGACAGCTTTGCTTGACGTGACATCAGTTCTCTCTCCTCTCCTCTGGATCTCTGTCGCTCGATCACCGCGGCGGCCCAGATATGTTTCTCCACTCCCTGCTGGTCCAGAAAATGGCGAAGAACACGCAGCAATCAAGGTACATTCATGGCTCGTTCTCGTCACTGCTTGTGTTTGCGTGTCTGTGGGTTAGCAGCGGATCGTTCGATGTCGACTGACCGTAGAGCTCTGTCTGCCTGGTGGTGTTCGCGCATGCAGAAAAGATGGCGGCGCGAGGATGTCGTCGAAGAAGTCCCCGTGGTACCAGCGCGCGGTGGAGGTGCTCCTCACGAAGGCCGCCGCGGCGTCGGGTGTGACGGCGAAGGGACAGGGTGGTGGTCCGGGGAAGCTGCGCAAGTCTTCGTCGCTGAACGTGGCGGCGTCGTTCACGCGTGTGTGCCTGTGCGCGCCCATCTCGTCCTACAACAGCGAGTCGCTCTACTGCTTCCCGGCCGACGCGGCGCCGCGCCGGAGCTACAGCTACCCG
>LAPY01000929.1:78912-89676 GCA_000970635.1 Eragrostis tef | reverse complement strand
CTTTGGAGGCTGGCGGTGTTATCGGTGTCAGCCGGCGGTGATGTGGTTTCGGTGGAAACAGACAGTGATGGTTTAGTCGAGGTGGTTATGGTGGGGCAGTTGCTGTTGTGGCCGGCGATCGATGCTCCATGTGTTGTCATGGTCGTGATGGAGACTCGGTATGTGGAGCCTGAGTGTAAAGCTTGCTCGGTGTTTTCACCGCTACCGGCGACAACGACACCCATGGGTGTTGTGTTCCTCGTTGGAGGCGTCGTCGTGGTGCTCCCGACATCTAACCATGAGGTTTCTTCGGTGAAAATCCAAGCTCCAGCTTGCTGGAACGGGTAACGACGGCGTTTCTAACGTCGTTTCCTCCTTAGAGGCGTTGCCTTGAAGTCTCTTTTTGTGTTGGATGTCTACTGATGCTTTTCATGGCGACTATGAAAATACGTTGGCATGATAGGATTGCTGATGAGGCCTTGCACTTAGAGTTGCAGCGGTGTGCAGTGGGCGCAAGGGTTGTTGTTTCAGATGCGTTATGGTAGTTAGGTTGTAGTATACATAGATTTGTACGGTTTGGCCTCGTTTCTCTTAATATGAGGCACCTTCTTCTTATATTAATACACGCCGGAACACTTAGTTTCCGGATCTTTCCGAAAAAAAGAGTGGAGGAGCAAGGTGCGTGAGCTGTCCTATGACATTGAAGACTGCGTCGACCGTTTCATGATTCTTCATAGCAACGACAAGGCCAAGAAGAGCGGCCAAGAAGAGCTTCCTGCAGAGAAGCCTGCGTAAGATCTTCGCGTTGTGGGGGGACCGCCAAATCGCCATAGAAATCCAGGACCTCAAGGCCCGGGTGATCGAGGAGAAGGAACGGCGCGACCGTTACAACGTCGATCAGTACATCAACGTGCAATCTCAGCAGGTGCGCCTGGATCCTCGAGCACCCACGATGTATGAGGAGGCGAGAGATCTTGTGGGCATTGAAGCCCCTCGTGAGGAGATCATTGGGTGGCTCAAAAGTGGGGAGAGGCAGCTGAAGGTGGTGTCCATTTTTGGAATTGGAGGGCAAGGGAAGACGACTCTTGCCATGGAGGCCTACCGCAAAACCGAAGAACCGTTCGATTGCCGTGCTTCTGTAACGGTCTCTCGAACACTTGATATCAAGAAGCTCCTCAGGGATATACTCTTTCAAATCAACAGAGGGGAGTATGACCAATCAGAAAGGTGGGATATGGAGCAGCTCCTGCCGACGTAGATTATTGTTAAAATAGCCAATTTATGATTTTTTTAATATAGCAACGAAGGAAGGGCTTTGGCAACACAAAAGATTTTGCACAATTCATAGGTCGATCAAAATATAGCTAACTCTTGGTATTGCCAAAACCGTACCAGGTTATTGAGATCCAATCATGGTCTGATTGATCCAATCATGGTCTGATTTTGAGATTGAATTGTCTGATTTTGAGATTCATGAAGTCATCACACTGTCGACGGGAATGTTGTCTACCACTATAAGAATAATTAGCCATAAATGCAACCCTATCCAAGCCAGAGAATTTGAATCCAAGTCGATTGGTTGTAGCATATTGATAACTATAGGATTATTTTTGTTTGACTAATCATCTGTAGTTAACATGGTACTTTGTTCAACTACTATAAAAGTACTACATATTACTATTTAGCCATTTGTTACTCACAATAAATAGCATGAAGTGTGTAGTTGCAAATGAGAAAAATGATCATTATTCGTCATTTAGTCTTCCGTTCTAAGTATTAGACTTATTAAGGTTGGGGTTAATTATGCTCTATGTGTTCCTGACTTATGGAAGTCCTACTGATTCAATTTTGCAACATGCATGTAGGTACCTCATTGTTATCGATGACATCTGGAGCGTATTAGATTGGGAGTATGTGAAATCTGCCTTACCTGCCAATAACAACCGAAGTAGGATAATTACTACAACGCGCATCAAAGATGTCGCCAAATCATGTTGTGCCGGCATTGGTGGGCACATTTATGAAGCAAGGCCCCTGAGTGCAAATTATTCTTTAGAAGAACCTTTTGTTCGAGTGAAGAATGCCCATATGAACAGAGGGAAGTAGCCAATGACATTTTGAGAAAATGTGCTGGTTTACCGTTGGCCATAATCAGTATAGCTGGTTTACTAGCTAACAAAAGTCGAACACTGGATGTGTGGCTCAAAATACGGGACTCCGTCTCCTCTGCAACTGAGAAGGATTCTTTGGTTGATAAAATGAAAAGGATATTGTTCCTTAGTTATTTTGATCTTCCTCACTATCTAAAAACATGTTTGCAATATCTGATTCCAGAGGATTATTCAATCGACTTGAGGCTGACATCCTGAACGCATTGGAAGTTTCAGCCGATTGAAGTATTTAAGAATAGGAGATATGGTTATCAATAAAATCCCAGAAGAAATCGGCAACCTGCAGCACCTAGAAGTACTAGATGTGAGAGAGAATTTGAAGATTAGGGAACTACCAGAAAGTATCGTTCAATTGCAGAAACTTGTGTGTTTATTTGTTCACAAGAGGCGAAACTACCCAATGGAATTGGAAATTTGCATGCCTTGGAAGAGCTATCAAACGTTGGTCTTCACAAAGCATCTGTCGAGTGTATCCACGAGCTTGCCGGGCTGACCAAACTGAAGGCGCTTAAGATTCTGGGAGAACCAGGTGACGTGCAAGCTCGCCGGGAAGCATGCATTTCATCTCTCTCCAAACTAGTAACTCGCAGCCTTCGTTCACTGCATTTTTGTGGTGGGTTTGGTTCCCATTTCATTAATTCATGGATAGGTTCGTGTGCCTCGACTACTCAAGTGGGCGAAGAAGGCATTAAGATTCTTGCAAGTTTGCCCATGCTGCCCTCCCTTAGTGCGAGTTTACTCACTGATTTCAGCGGTGTCATCCACCCACCGCATGTCATTGGTCCACAAGGGTTCCGGCATCTTTTAAAGTTCAGTTTCCGTTGCCAGCGTGATGGAGCATTGGAGTTTAAGTCAGGAGCCATGCCAAAGCTGCAAAGGCTCAAGCTGAGATTGCAAGCACGGTTCCAGTTCAAGTATGGGCAGGGTGGCCTTGTTGTTGGGTTGCGTCATCTCTCGGATCTCAAACACATCACTGTTCTTAACAATTGCAATGGTGCGGCGGTGGAAGAGGTGGAAGCGTTGGAGAATGACATCAGGGGTGCAGCAGAAACCCTTCCCAACTGTTCTGTGGTCGAGATCGTAAGAGAAGACTAACAATTTACGTTGTTATAAGTTGTAATGTTGGGTCACCAGTTGACCAAGCGACCATATGAGAGGGGCTGCCGGGCAGCATATTTGCCTATTTGGGATCTCCAGCAGTAAGAGAAATTAACAGTACATCATGTTATTTCAGGATCTATATCCGTGAGATATTTTTCTCGTGTGTTTTATATGTTGATCAGGGGTTGCACCATGCAGGTTGGTTTGTTACTGCTCTCAGTTCAAACTGCATCCCTGATTCACTAAGCATGTGAGTCGCTTCCACCTGAATTGCGCACCACGAACTTCTATCTCTGTTCTTAAATATATGGCGATAAGGACAACTAACTTAGTTCAAATTAAACTAGATTCTGTCTCCTAAACGTTATATCTTTAAGAACAGATATAGTGTCACTCTATCTCCTCCCTCCCAGCCAAAGAAAAATAATGAGCAGATTCGTGGACTAGGTGTGAATCAGCCAGGTGGGGAGTCGAGAGTGACTGCCTTGTCTCTTCCGTCCACCAACCTTAATTTCATAACCTTTTCTTTAAGAATCTCAAGGCTTCACATTTCAGAGCTATATTATATAAACTCTTACAAAACCTCAGTGGCTAATGATGATGCCAAATCAAACGAAATAGATTTTCTGAAGATGCTTTGTATGGCGCACAAGATTATACTACGCTGTTCAAGGGGTATAGGAGTTTTTAGTATTGAGTTTCCTAGTCCAATACAGAACTAGTGTAACCTCTTTATATTGCCCCTATGGGGTTACAATTCAATACAAGTGAAATGAAGGATGTTAATGTGCCAGTCTTTATTGTTCATAAAAAAACAATCACATCTAAGCTAGCAACTTAGCAAGTTCATCCACTCTTAAGGTACCTTGAGGAACCACATCTGATAGAAATTCTTGCGCATGGTCATTTTTCTGAATTACCAATCCTCCATTGCCATTATCCTTCTTTACAACATGATCAGGTACTTTATTTTCTACAAGATTCTGTTTAATCCTTACATGCTTGTCTGGCCCATTTCTCCTGGCATTCGATCTCCTATGTGTATGCTCGAAGACTGGTCCACGTGGAGCTGACTTTGCGAGGGCAACAGACTTTTGATAGACCAAATCATAATCAGCAAACTCATTTTCATTAAGAACAAGTGCCCTGCCATTGTCAATGGCCTGTTTCAGAAGAAGTAACACTCCCTCCATGCAGGAATGCACTTTAGAACCACTGTTCAGAGCATCCCTGCCTGTTATACCTTTGCTGTCTTTCCTGATATCCTCCAATTCATCGCTAATGCTTGTTACAGAGGTGGAAGGTTCCAAAGCATCTGGAGAATGTCTAGAACTCGCAACCAGACCTCTGTTTTCACTCTTGTCTGATTTGATATTTTGGCGATGTAGTGCCAATTCAAGGGATGGATCCACTAAATCACATCCTGGGCTTGATGTTGTATATCCTAATTGAGTGTGTACTGAGGGTTCAGTTCCAGATACACCTATAGAATCAAACAATCCTGTTACCGACTTAAGAGCCATATCACTAGCAAGATTAGGTTTTATGGAATCATTCGACTGTCCTCCACCTTTACCCAAGTTGCAATCGCTGAGAGATCTTTCATTACTGGCTAACTCACTCTGGGCCAGCACAGTTTCTGAATGTCCAACATTTTCATTTAATTCTTGGACACTGAAGTGTTCTTGCGCATTTATCACTTCAAAGCTATTTTCTTTCACTGAAGGCATAGATGGTTTCCAATCATTTCCTCTCCACATCAGTATATGCTCAAACTCAAAAGACAGTAAGATACAGGGAACTAGATCCTGCAATAGGCAGAGTTCATTAACTTTTGAACAACACAATTCGTAATTAAACATCATTCTGAGAGATTTATCAAACCTTCAATTTGGCCCCAATTTTTCTGCAATCACTTTTGTTAAGGTCTGAGCAATCAACACGGACAAGATCACATACTTCAAAAGCTTCTCTAACCTGCTTTACAAGGTTAACATATACACCATTTTTCCCTACACATAAGTGGACGATTTAATGAGTGTGGAGAGCGTCTTAGGAAATGTACAATCAATAAACATGATGCAACGTAACATTGTATGCATATAATATGCACAGCATGGAGAAACTTCTGAGAGCTCGGAACAGGGCAGCTATCAAATGGTCAGTACTCCCTCTCAAGTCTCAACATGGCATAGGTTTCAGCATAGTTACTTCATATTTCACATGGACCTCAAATATATTTTAATGATACCTTAAGATGTAAATTAAATCCCACATTCTAACTTGAAGATCTAGAAAACAGGACAGTACGGTGCATTCATGGTACACCAATTTGCTTTTTTTTTTAAAAAAAAAAAAGCAAAACCAATGTTCCTTTTTGTTGTCGTATGGTTACCTATCAATAGCAGGTAAACTGGTTTTTTTATGCATTTCTGATTGTTAAAATATATCCATCAACGCATAGTATAGCGTACTGATTAGCATGCATCTCCTCGTTTAACATTCTATTTTATACTATTTTTTCCTGATGCCGTTTTAGAAGCTTGTTCTATTCTCAAATAGACATATTTTGGGTACCATAGACAGTGCTTTCCCAACGGGCCCTAACCAAAAGTTATTTAGAATTGGAATTGTGGTTTCCGAAAATTAGAGAGGTTAGTGCAAACAAGAGGGCAAACAGGTAAAAGAAAAAAATTTGACTGTCACCTTGTTCTATATGCTGATTATTAGAGAGATATTAAAAACGAATAGGGAAGCATGATTGAAAAAAGAAATTGTTTACCCTCAGAAAAGAAAAAGAAACAGTTACATAGAAAAAGAAAAGCTGCCGTACCAAGTCTGCAAATTGGAGGTATTTGACACCCCCTCTTACGCATTTCTGTGATATCTTCAGGAGTTAAGCCATCTGGAACCTTCTTAACAAGGCGAGGGTACACTGGTGCAACAGGTTTCCAGAGCATTAGTGGGAAAACTGGTCGTGTCCTGTAATTGTAATTCCTTCCACGAAAAAGAAATATGACACCCCCTTGACGGTGTATTACTTTTCCTCCAACCTTTTCCTATTGGAGTATTAGATGAAGTTATCAAACAAGAAATCAAAAAAGCGTTAATAAGCGTGCAACTGCTGAAAGAAGTCCAGTAATTATCATATCTGTAATTAGGATGACTTCTAACACTAATGTAAGATGATGTGCTGGTCAACTAGTTCACTAGAGATTGTAAGTAACAAATCTAACTCGAGGAGCAAAGATGAACCTTTCAGATAATTCTTGACGAGTGAAGTGAACACAGCAGCGCTTCTCAAACTTTTTACGCAGCGCCATCTAGGTCCCTAATCTATTAAAATGCTGATACGTAGAAGGTTCAAATCACCCTAATAACATGTAGAAGTCGATGAAGCATTCCAATAGAGTGCGAAATGGGTGATCTTATTGCCAACAACATGTTAAAGTGTTCCATTAGAGGTTCAAATCACCCTAATAACATGTAGAAGTCGATGAAGCATTCCAATAGAGTGCGAAACGGATGATCTTATTGCCAACAACCTGAGATCTAACCACCTCAAGGGAGAGAGCGAAAAAAATGATGGCCAATTTTACATACCACATAGATATGAATCTATTTCTACATTTCAGTAGTTAAGGGACTATATAACAACACATGAAAAGTTTGAGGACCGGTGGTGCACATTACTAATTCTTGAAACAGTGATGTGATGAACAAAATTGCGTAAAAGTTGTCGATATTATTTTTATGCCATATCATAGCTGCACTAAGAGTGGCATGGGTAGCATTCATTTTACTGCTACGTTTATGTAAAAAAAATTGCCTCGCTATGAGCTGAACTAAAAGGAAGCAGAAAGGAGTTGACAAACCTCTAGCTGTTGACAGACATTATCCATATCAACCGTACAGACACCTTTGCACTTAATCTTGCAAACTCTTTTCCTCTTCCAATGTGCGTGAATATTCTCCAACATATTGTGCGTCAAACCATCCCTACCTGTTGAAGTCAAACAGGACAAGAAATTACGGTAAGCGAATTTGTGTCGAAGTACAGAGTCATCTTCAACTTTTTTCTCATGTTACCATATTAGTAAACACTGTTCAAAGTATACATCACTTGCACATTACAATAAAAACACCAACAATAAAATTGCTTCCCTGGTGATGAAAGCTTATACCTTTTTTATCGTTACATTGTTGTCACCAAGTTTTATTGTTTAGCTCATTCGTCTGCATTTCGTCGCTACTGTATGCTTTAGTTGAAGTGTAACAAATCAATACGCAGCAAGCTAACATGTACCAACAATTCAAGACCCATTCAAGAAGCTCAAATGCAAAACTGTCGTACGGAAATTACAGCTGGTACACATGTACCAACAATTCAAGACCGATTGAAGAAGCCCAAATGCAAAACTGTAGTACGGAAATTACGGCTGATAAAATTGCATCCAAGTACAGCATCTTCAACATATTTCCCATGCTAAAATATCAGTAAACTCTGTTCGAACTACACCTCACTTGCACATTAAAATCAACGGAGGAAAAAAAACAAACAAATGCAACAAGCCAACACGTACCAACAATTCACGACCCAATCAAGAAGCTGTAATGCAAAATTGGAGTAGGACCCTGCACTTCGATCACTCAGAGCAAGAGAGGAATGAAACCCACCCATATTGAGCTGGCGTTTGGTCTTGAGGTTCGCTTGGACGAGCTCGGCGACCTCTTCCTTGGTGAGGGGCTCGCCGAGCACCTCCTCCCTGGACGCCGCCTCGTACCGGGGCTCCATCCCGGCGAGGAACGGCCCCGGCGACTGCACGGGCTTCACCCCTTTCTTCCCCGGCGGCGGCAGCACGAACGAGTCGAACTCCGGCATTTCCTTGCGGCTCTTGGGCAGCGGCTTCCTCCCCGTCCAGGGGCGCGGCGTGGCCTCGGGCCCGAACGGCAGGTACGGGGCCTCGCGCAGCGCGACGGGGCGCGCGCGCGGTGCCTCGGTGTAGCTGTACTGGAACTCGAACGGCGCGCCGTCGAGGCGGTACGCGAGGCCGCGCTCGGTGACGCGCACGCCGGAGGCCGGCTCGCCGGTGTCCGGGATGGGGATCTTCTTGGCGCGGCGGCGCGCGGCCGGGGAGAAGGCCGGGTGCGAAGGGGCGGGGTGCCGACGGCGCTTGGGGTCGGGGGAGGGTTCATTGCTGTGGGAGCTGGCCTGCTGCGGCGGGACGAGGAGGGAGCGGGAGGGAAGGAGCGGGGCCGTCGCCATGGATGGCTGCCGTGCAAGAGGATATGGCGCCCCACCGTTTATCTCCTCCTGTTTCCTTTCGCTCCAACGTGGCGTTTGTTTGTTTTTTTTTTTCGAGTTTAACCACCCAGATGGGCTTCTATTTCATTCTATAAAATTCGGCCCATTGTGGCCACAGAATAGGCGGCTTCCTGAAATTTGAACACCGAAAACTGAAAATGTGATACATTTTCCGTAGTGATATCAGGTACGATATTTTCTTCTGCTCAATGCAGTGATTAATCCATCCCTAGAACTAGTTGCTCGATCCTCCAATCCGGGATCTTCATCTTCTTAATCTTCTTCGGGCGAAGTTGTGTATGCAACGAGATACTTTGTGTGGTTGACTAATATATTTATTTATCCTTGATGAAAAAACTTGATAAATTCAAAAAAGGCGAAATTGCTCTCATAGCACTAGAATCGAAAGGGTTTGCTCTTGTACCATTATTTTTTGTTGGATTTCAGAAATAGCACTGAGTTTCCTCTCCTTCTTGCTCCGTCTAGCACTTAAACAGCTCCGTTACTTCTTTCTTCCCCGGCATGTTGACTCTCCCCTTTCACTGTCTTCTCCCATGACGAAAGGCAGTGTGCACCAAAGGAGAAAAGGAAATACTCATCCGTCAATAAGATTGGTGATCAAGGTACGATACGAAAAGAAGAGCCACCGCCTGGCAAGAGGCTAGCTGCGACGACGGAGCTGCCGTACTGAGAATAAGCTCCGCCTCATTGGGAGTAATATTTGGGTTCTCTTGCAATGATGATGCAGCGAAAACAAATCCACCTCCATGCGGGTGATTTGCTGCCTAGAGGTCAGCGCAGCAAGAGTTATTTTGTGTGTTCTGATTTGGGAAAAAATCGAGTCGAATGGAGCAGCCAAGAAGGAAGGCAGCAATGGTGGTCAGCGTCATGGCCAGGATGTCCTCCACCTGCTCCGTCAAGGGATTGAAAGGAGTTGTTTTCCTGCTGCGCTCGCTGAAGGTCTAGACCAGATAATCCAATGGGCGACGGCCAGAACGGAAAGTCTGGGGGAGAGGCGGGCCAGGCGGCCCATCGCCGGAGCTGCAAGCTCCAGGGAGACGGCAATGTAGGATGGAACTAACGGTGGAATGTTGGGATATCTAATCTGAACAGTTGGTACAAGATCCGATGGTCAAGTGCTAGACGGAGCAAGGGAAGGGTGAAAACCAGTGCTATTTTTGAAATCCCGGAAAAAATAATGGTACCAGGACAAACTAGTTTCGATCCAGTGCTATGAGAGCAATTTCGCCCTAGAAATGCTATTGGATAACTGTAGTATGCCAACCGAGTCACCGACACATGGACACCGTAAAAGAAACCTAGAAATCCATTCTTTCTATTCGATGACGAAGATACTATAACTGTGTAGAAGATGGATCGTGATGGTTCAATATATACAGGCAGCATAAGGACTGGGCGAGGCTGAAGCCACATCAACAACCAGCGCAAAATTGAAGTCCCACGAAGTGAGAATTTAGTTCATCTACACTGGTAATCTTAGGGTACGTAGCATGAGGGCCTTAGCCCTTCCTTTCTGCTAGTCACTCATCCCGTCTACCGTGTCTTGGACTTGAAGGAGACATGGACGACATACCGCATCCTTATCTGATCCACATTGTACACTATATACTCGTTGTAAAGCAAGTAACCCTGGAACCACAAAGAAATGTTTTCACAGTCAAGTACAATGCATTGGTGCCCTGAATGTGGGATTTGCATTTGATAAAAGCAAAGCAACCGTGCAGAAGCAGCTTGGAATTGAAGTGCACATACCCTTTTGGAAGGTTCCTCTTTAGGCTTCCCAAGGGGAACAACCACACCATCTTCAGTGATCTTAGACTCCGCTGAATCAGGTGCCGTTTGACCAACACCTTTTGTACTGCACCAAGTGAATTGCAGCCAGACGGTGTGAGTGGCAGTGTGATTTCAGTTGACATTAAGGTTATGCACTTGATCTTGAGTATCAAAATTATCTTCCAATGTTGCATCCGTATGTACAGGTCAATGATTTAGGAAAACAAATGTTTTAAAACCAAAAAATTGCACCCGTACGCAACTGACCTTAATTTTCCCTTGGGCAGGTTATCAGCATTGTGATCTCCATGGAGTAACTCATTCATATCGCCCAAGGCAACCTGACGAATCGTACTTAGAAATATTAGGAACACAAAGATAAGATTCAACAAATAGCTTCAGCGAAACTATCGG
>LAPY01000929.1:56265-68908 GCA_000970635.1 Eragrostis tef | reverse complement strand
GGGGGGGGGGGGGGGGTGTGCGCCCCCCTGGTGCCCCATTGGATCCGCCGCTGGTTCATAGTAAACAGCCATAAAGTAAATTAATGAAAATAAAACCCCATATAAGATCCAAACAAAGTATAAAACTTATGAAACTAGAGTGTGCTTGGACACGGGGTAATGCTTTTTCCTTTTTCACCTTCAATTCTTGCCATTATTTTGGTCCAATACTTCTTTGAGTGTTTGTTTCAAGTTCATATTAAACGTTGGTCCGAATGGTTGATGTTCCTTGTTCCTAATGTTAGCAGTAAGTCCTTTTTTAATTAGAATGCGAATATCTGGAACTGAGGAGTCATACTCGAATACACTCACTCCAGTTTTCAAAGATATATCATTTTGGACAAAGGTTGCATTAAACCATTGACTATCAATAGTTTAGAAATATTTAACTTCAGAACATGTAATTCATTCGCATAGATCTTGTTTGAGGAATACTTCCATAATGTCAATTTTTTTCGTTTTACAGAATTTTTCTTATAGAAAATAAACTAAAAGTTATGTTTCAAACACCGTGTCTTTGTCAACAACGGATCATTGGAAGATTGGAAAGATAGTATTATCATAAGCACCGCATTCTATGCTCAAGAGGACACAACAGTGCGGTGACTGGCACTTTTTTCAAAAATGAATTTCGAATATACAGCCATAAATTTCGGGTTCATCGTTCTTGGATACATTCACGTGCTTACTTGATTACTGCACGTTGACTATACTGGTTAGGGCTCATAGCCGAGAAACCCAATCACTTCATCGATCTAGAAGAGGGGTAAGGTACGGAATAAAAATATGATAACCTATGACATGAGAATAATAACTTAGTAAAGCACGTTGAAAACAATATTGGAAGGTTACAATTTTTCTCGATCCATTCGTAGTGTAGAGGAAATCTTTTAAAATGTGTTGAAAACATGTAAACTTCGTTCTAAGTAAAACACAAATATCTAAGAACATGTGAACAGTGAAAAACCATGTAAATATATCTATAGTATACACCACCTCTAACGTTGGATGAAGTCAATACTATGTGTGGTCCTTCTCAAAAAGGAAAAAAACATATGTGTGACCATAACTGTTGCTTACGTGCAATAATGTAATCTACATGATTTTATTTTCGTTCTTTGATTGAATTTAATTCCTAAGATCGCAATCATGGAGAAGATGGTTGTGAGATGAACACATGAATGTCGCTACACCTAATGCTTGACGGCAATTCTCATTCATGATCTCGATCTATAATGTGTTTATCTATGGCTAGAAGCACCCCTACTAATCCATGGCTACGATAAAGATACTGGCATGTTCATGATCTCGGACTAGTAAACCATCAGACCAACCAAGTAAATCATAGCAAAAATATGTAAAATAGGAAGGTTACATTTACGGAAGGCATGCATATTTGTTTTGGCGGAAGTTAATTCCTATTGCTCTCCTTTTATATATGAAAACAGATAAATTTACTGACTCACTCTTCCTACTTAAGTACCTCCATCTACCTTTTGATTGGTACTTTTGATTGTGGAGCGTCAGATTTGTGGCAACCGACAATCCACGTTATTTGGAAACACCATAAGACATCTCAGCAAGCACGAGGATCATATAATTTATGGCGCTGTTTCTCGAGTTCAGGTATTCGGCGGGGGTAGCACGCAGTTTCCGAACTCTACAGAACAGAGGTTCAAACAACACTAGTGAGACCACCATTTCTGTTAGGATGTATGCACGGATCGGCTGTCAAACATGAACTCACTTTGTGGCTGGTAAACGACAGAGCCGGCGCCAGAGAAGTTGCACGCCCCGCTGGCCCGGCCGTTGCGTTGGTAGTACTCCCTCCATTCTTTTTTTTATGTTGCCGTTGACTTTTTGAGTTATGTTTGACCGCTCGTCTTATTTAAAATATTTAAACATTATCATATATTTTTGTTATGGTTAGTTTTATCACGAAAGAAATTTAAAAGATAACTTATAATTTTGTATTTTTGAGTAAATATTTTGAATAAGACGAGCGGTCAAACGTAACTAAAAAGTCAACAGGCGACATCAAAAAAAGAATGGAGGGAGTAAGACGCAACAAGTAGTGGATTTTAATTTCATTAGAAATTAAAATGCAGATATTTAATCATCCCTAATATCATAAATGTCACGTACGTACTATAATAAAGTTGATATAATAAACCAGTTCAATGTATGTTTGTACGATCCCCAAGCTTATGCATCCACCCGAGCTACACATTATATGTAGTTAGTCAAGCTCACCGTGGCTGCGAGTGGCCGTGTGCCGAGTCGGCGACTGCCCAAAGTTTGGCATGGAACTGATCCACATGGATGAGGAGGGGCAGCGGGCGGCGTCGCCCGTCCAGGTCCAGGCCCCGCGGACAGCTGCCAGCGAACACGTCGCACCAAGCTCCGGAGAGACGCGGAGAGCACCATCTGAAAGTACCGGCCGCGCGCAGATCAGCAGCTCCCTCGTCCTGCTTCGTGAACGTTTTTGATCGCACTGGCACACTCGCACGGCCGTGAATATTGATAACCTTAAAGTTTCCCTGAAGTGAACGTTCCGGACATCAATATATGGCAACCCAAGAAGCGAGCACGGGAAGAACAGGCAGTCCTCCGAGAAAGAAAGGAGAGACCGCAAAAGGAAAGAAAAGAGCTAGGGACGTATGGAAGTACAAGACGGCCTCGCACGACGCACGGACTGCTCCCTTCACAGTAGCCGTTCCCCACGTGCCAGACTTCAACGCGTACGTATACCACGTCCTCGGAGGACTCCGAAACAAAACAGATTGCTTCATCTGCTGTATCCTCGTCCGATTCCGACATCCCTACGAGGGATCACGTCAACGGCAGTTAATGGGCCCATCACACAGGTTAAGCTCGCACGTCTTCCATGCATGGTTAAGCTACAAATGTTCGTCTTGGTTCGTGCTTTCACGCATCAACGCTGTCCGGATGATCTGGTGCAGGCTTATGTTTCGCCCCCAGGCAGGTACGCGACTTGATTTGTTCGCCCATGATGCTGATGCTGGATAACATCGATCAGATGGCAGCCTGCAGGGGGCTGAGGACGTGTAGCCTCGATCGGTATACTAAAGGAGGCAAGCCAGAAGGGGAAACTTCAAAATCTGTTGCCGTCGTCTCTGGACAAATCTATGACGACATAGATTTCCTATATACTGGAGAAAAAGGCTTTCTGATGGAGAGATAATGTTTGGTTCAACTTTCCAAAGCTGAAGACAGAGCAAGTTCACTCCTACCTACAGGAGGCCATTCCATTGCTAGCCCAGTGATAAACAGGATGAAGCCGTGGTGCATCAGAAACGGGCTACAATATGCCAAGGGAAGACATAACTACACAGAAGATGGATTTTGTTGGTTCATATATACACGCAGGCACGCAACCTAGCCATCATGGCTGGATGCCAGAAGCCACATCAAAATGCAAGGCTCACAAATTATCATTCAAGAGGACCTAGAAAGAAAATCGCCGGTGCCAACGCAAGGTTGCACCAAGGATCATAGCCCTGCTGCCTTCTGCTGGTAACTGACCCCTTCTAGCCTCTATTGAAGTTGAAGGAGACATGGAGGACATACCGCATCCTTATCTGATCAACATTGTACACTATATACTCGTTGTAAAGCAAGCTGCCCTGCAACCCAGGAAGCAATATTCACAGTTAAGCAGAGCTTTGGTTCTCAGCATCGGATTTACATTTGAAAGAAACAAAGCAATTATGCAGATGCAACAGGGAAATGCACATACCCTTCTAGAAGGCTCCTCTTTAGGTTTCCCTAGGGGAACAATCACACCATCTTTGGTGACTTTAGACTTCGCTAAGTCGGGTGCAGTTTGACCTACACCTTTTGTACTGAACCAAGAGGGACACAGCCAGATGTTAGTGTCATATTGAGTAGCAGCATCAGCAATAATTTCAGTTAAGCGTGTGATATTAATCAGTATATCATGCTGTTTGATTTCAGTTCACATTAATTTCCAAATTGAGTATCAAAATTCCTTTCCACTCTTGTGTCATTATATTTACTGGTTAACATCCAGAATTGACCAAAATAAATTCTACCTCCGGTTGCAAATTGATGTTGTTTCAGACAGAAATGCTAGTTCATTTTGCACTAAACGTCCTTGTCGGAACGTTCCGACAACAAAAAGAAAATGGAGGGAGTATATACAAACATTGATTAGAATTAAAAATAAGAGAGCTGTTATCAAAGGATGTGCACCAGTAATTGACCTTAGTTTTCCCTTGGGCAGGTTATCAGCATTGTAATCTGCATTTAGTAGCTCATTCATATCGCCCAAAGCAACCTGGCAATTTTTTTTAAAAAAAAAGGAATTATCAACACAAGATTACACTCAACAAAAAACTGTTAGAAAATAGTGGGCAGAACACGACAACGTGAAAAAAATGTGTATGTGACAGTGATCAGTGTAACACAAACAAATAGTACACTCAATCAAGGTGAATAACCAAATACAAAGATGTGTGGGTATCTGGATTTTAGCTCAAAGGTAAAGATGAAAACAAGCATACCTCACATAGAAGAAGCACTCCAGATCTAGATGAGCCTGAAGCGTAGCAGTAGTTTGCACTCTTAGAAAACATATCAGCAAAGTAAACACCCTTGCCAAACATGTAACCAGTAACAGGTGCCTCAGGAGGAGCAATTCGCAAACCTGGGGGAGAGTAATATTATCAAAAGAAGCATTTACTAATTGATCCAACATTTGACAAGGTCGCATAAGGTGAATTTGGCTCTCTTAAAAGTGCAACTTTCAGTTCAACACCTAACAAAAACATTACAAATGCGCAGATAGCTCAAATTATAAACAGCATTGACATGAATGAAATAGATCTTCATTTTTGTATTGATGATAATAACATTGATACACAGTGATGCAGTCAGAAGAACGAAAAGTTTATTTACCCAACTCAAGGATAAGACATAAATAGAAAGCTATCTCCTACAAATATAAACAGAAAAGGTTAAAAAATCAGTAGTACAAATTACCCTGAGAAAGGATCCCAGTCCAGTTGCTCAACCGAGAACCATGCCACAAAAGCATCCTATTTCCTGAATTAGCAAACTGCTTGAATTTCTGAAAATTAGTATTTTGGAAATACCGAGTAGCATTATTTTGGATTGTATAAGCATAATATAGTAGGAAGATTCTCTCACCTTCTGAAATCGCTCTGCTTCATCTTGCCTGGACACCTTAAATATTTGTACTATGTCCACAGTATAACCCGAGTGTGTTTTGCCGTGAGTATTCGTCAAATAGGTTTTTATCTAGATAAAAGTATTTACAGCTTGTTAACACTTTCAGATGAATATTTACAAAAGAGAGTGAATAAAGAGGACTTCCATTCTACCATTCTATGTCAATTAGTGATCTTCGAAAACTCAGATGTGCATTTAACTCATTCACTGCCTTTAATATGTTACAGAAGACAGTTACCAAGAACCATCTTGAAACATCAAGATACCAACGTCAAATGTCATTTATGTAGACTATTGGTCCAGAAAAATTACCATAGAATATTCTTCTGAATCAACTTCAATGGGTACAAAGTCACATCGAAGTTGCTTGTATCGAGCATATAGTGGATCATCCTACATTTCAAAGGACAATACAGTTATGTTCCAACATGTGCAAGAGCATATAGTTATCAAGAACAATTCAGTTACTTTAATAATTCAAAATGTTCTTTCACAAAATACTGTGGTTATCATATCAGCCACTATAGCAACAGCTTGAAACATACTCCCTTTGTTTTTTTTTAAATGACGCAGTTGACTTTTTTTGTTACTTTGACCATTCGTCTTATCTATAAATATTTGAGCAAACAGTCAAATATATAGGTTAACCTTAAAGTGTTTTTCATGACAGATCTAATGATATCGATTTCACGTTAAGTAACTAATAATATAATCATATATTGTTGGTCAAAGTTTAACAAAAAAGTTAACTGTGTCATATAAAAAAGAATGGAGGGAGTAATTAGAATAAATTTGGCATCAATATCAGAACACATATTTGGGCTTGGTTCATAAAACTCCCGCAAACTTTTGCATGATCTCTCAATACCATCAATGATTCTTGATTCCTTTTAAGTGCAACAAAATTTGACAGGTGGAAGTACTGCGTCATTGTAATTGACATGTTTACCCCACTGTCATTAGGTCATTATGTTGTGGTATGGAGTTTGTAGTGTTCATTATTATAGTTCAGAGTGCACTATGATAAAGTTCCCATTAAGTGCAACAAAATGAGACATGTGGGAGTCTTGCATAATTCAAATAACTTATTACTATCATAGAATATTTTAAAAAAATCAAATGGACTCTATTCCAGATACATCTGAAAGATCGAGAAGTACAAGGTTAAAAAAATATATTGTTTATGGTGTCACAGGATGATATTTCCAAGCGTTGATAAACTAAAAAATCTCATTAGTTTTTGCACCAATCTGGAGTGTATCAAAATGCCATGCCAAGGAATGTGTAGTTCTGTGGAATACATATTGAAATATGTAAGTAGAACTGGTGGTTGTGCCAAAATATACAACTTTCTTGTTGAAGTTGTGGTTATCACAAGCTGAAAGCATGTTGTACATTGCCACATAAACAAATATAAACTCCAATATAAACAAATATTATAAAACCACATTTCCAGATTTGTACACATATTACAAGAAGACATACCTGGTCACTTGAATCGTCTTCCAGAAGCTTCGTTGCAATCTCAATCTCACCAAGCGCTTCAACCTACAAAGTGCACAACAGATAGAATGTGAGCAGATTCTGCACAGATATGGAATATATAACTCATTCATCCACTCCATTGACTTTGTAAGCATGACAGGAAAGTTTCGTGTTTATACACAAGAAATAGGGAGTTGAGCATAAGGCTTAATAAGTTGACATGAATTATAATGTCAATACTTAAATAGACCAAAGGACGCTCTGGATCTGCATAAAATTCTCATTGACAAGAATTACTGTTTCTTAACCTAAAGATTTGAAAACAGTTAAAAGCTTAAAAAAAAGCAAAGACAACAGTTTATTACCATTTCCAGCTTAGCTTTTAGTTTCTGAGGAGTGTCGATAATAAATTCACCTGTCAGATGCCTTTTGTTAGTAGCTTGAATGCTCCTAAAAGAATGCCCAGAACAGTACTCAACATAATATATCATACTAAAAGACCAGTAAGGTAGAAAGTTTGAAACTCACACATCTTTCTGAAACCAAAGTCATGAGGAATCACAGTGTAGAATTCTCTGCAACCAGCAGCAACAGAATAAATATCAGAAAATATAAAATAGATACCGTTTCAAAAGACATAAAATTCTGTTGACAACAACTGGCCGTTGTCAGCCATAGCACAGCTATCGTCAGCTCTGGTAAAGAAATGGAGGTGTTGCCCAGGAAAAGGTTGCTACTTGCCTATTGGCAAATAATCATACTAGCATAATCAATCACTACAAATCCTCAAGACAATATTGTTTCTTTACAAAAGAAAGAAGGTTGATGTCTACAAACAATATTATCAAAATGTATCTACAACAGTTGGTAACAATCATTGAATTTCAAGGATGTAAAGAAAAGAAAATAGACAGTACAAGATAACGAATACATGTTCAGTAGAAAGTCACCAAGGCATCAGATTCAAGTTGAACCATTCAAGTCATATTCCATATTTGAAGTCAAATAAAAAGAAGCCTGTGGGCTTTACCCAGTCAATTGCTCAAGCTGTGTCCTGTCCGCCCTTGAAATAACATTGGAGATCCTCTTCAAAACATCATAGCCCTGTGGAAAGCTTGGAAATGTCATTATAGAAACAGAGTGAAAAGATAAGAAAAAATTGATAAACTTTTAACGCATGCAATGCTGATGTACCACATTCCAGAGAAATTATGTAGTGTATGGTGTATTTAAACTATTTACAAGTAAGTTTGTAAATATGGAACATCATGTCATATTTTCCTACTAACTTAACTGATAATTACTTGCAAGTTGTATGTGTCAAAATTTCAACCTGGACTAATTTTCCATAAGAATTGATCACGCACAACAAAGAAACATCAAAGCTACTTACCTTAAGTATTGTAGACTTACTTAGCTTTCCAAGGGGAAGTTTATCAGCATTATAACCTGATTGATTAGATGATTTAGTAAATGCACACGATACATGAATACACTGGTAGGCATAAAAATAAACAATGGGACAAGATAGAACATACAATTAACTATCAACTATGCTATTTAGCAGATGATCATTAAGTATTTTACTCCAAGGTTTGATCAATCTTTTGTATTCTGAAACTAAACCTCAGAGTTGCAGTTTCTCATTGATCTCGCATGTACTTAAAATTCCCCAAAACTTGTGAAGGTAGCCATACATCATTTATTTCTTCTTGGTAGTACAAATGCCCACCATAGCATAAGCTACCTGTACACAGTCTAGTACTGCGCCAGCAAGTTTGAAGGACAACAAAAGGCTAATTTACCTATTTCCATCATTTGCTGCTTCATCATGCTAATATTGCAGATCAGAGATATGAATTGCGCAATTCGAGTTTCAAGTTTTGTCTCTTTTATCTGATCAGCAATGGAACCTTTACTCGTAGTGTTATTCTGCAACAGATAAAAACAAAGGATTAAAACCAGGAGAGGTGCCAAATTTCAAACAAGATGCTAAGTAAAACTTACGGATTCCTTGTTAGTTTCACCATAGTCCATTTCAAGCCAAGTGTATTTCTTTGCATAACATTTGAATTTCTTGCGATCGGACCAAAGGTTATTCGTTTTGTCCTGAAACTTTCCTTCAAATTCATATATTGCTTGGTCTCGTGTTGTAAAGGGACCATGAAGCTTATCTTGGCCTCTTGCCCCTACTCTTCCCCATCTGTTGTAAACCATAAAGCTTCCACCACCATCAGATTCTACAATCAATAGGCATCAGTTAATGCTCTATCTAAAATCACCCACATACCAGTATGGGGACAAAGGCATTCAACTTGTGCATCATAGAACTTCATGAAAAACAAATGTACTGAATCGTAAACACATAGGAGCAAAAAGCTGTGTCCATCATTTCTAGAAATCATGACATGGATCACAATGCTGATGTTCCACATTCCAGAGAAATTATGTAGTGTATGGTGTATTTAAACTATTTACAAGTAAGTTTGTAAATATGGAACATCATGTCATATTTTCTGACTAACTTAACTGATAATTACTTGCAAGTTGTATGTGTCAAAATTTCAACCTGGACTAATTTTCCATAAGAATTGATCACGCACAACAAAGAAACATCAAAGCTACTTACCTTAAGTATTGTAGACTTACTTAGCTTTCCAAGGGGAAGTTTATCAGCATTATAACCTGATTGATTAGATGATTTAGTAAATGCACACGATACATGAATACACTTTTAGGCATAAAAATAAAAAATGGAACGAGATAGAACATACAATTAACTATCAACTATGCTATTTAGCAGATGATCATTAAGTATTTTACTCCAAGGTTTGATCAATCTTTTGTATTCTGAAACTAAACCTCAGAGTTGCAGTTTCTCATTGATCTCGCATGTACTTAAAATTCCCCAAAACTTGTGAAGGTAGCCATACATCATTTATTTCTTCTTGGTAGTACAAATGCCCACCATAGCATAAGCTACCTGTACACAGTCTAGTACTGCGCCAGCAAGTTCGAAGGACAACAAAACGCTAATTTACCTATTTCCATCATTTGCTGCTTCATCATGCTAATATTGCAGATCAGAGATATGAATTGCGCAATTCGAGTTTCAAGTTTTGTCTCTTTTATCTGATCAGCAATGGAACCATTACTCATAGTGTTATTCTGCAACAGATAAAAACAAAGGATTAAAATCAGGAGAGGTGACAAATTTCAAACAAGATGCTAAGTAAAACTTACGGATTCCTTGTTAGTTTCACCATAGTCCATTTCAAGCCAAGTGTATTTCTTTGCATAACATTTGAATTTCTTGCGATCGGACCAAAGGTTATTCGTTTTGTCCTGAAACTTTCCTTCAAATTCATATATTGCTTGGTCTCGTGTTGTAAAGGGACCATGAAGCTTATCTTGGCCTCTTGCCCCTACTCTTCCCCATCTGTTGTAAACCATAAAGCTTCCACCACCATCAGATTCTACAATCAATAGGCATCAGTTAATGCTCTATCTAAAATCACCCACATACCAGTATGGGGACAAAGGCATTCAACTTGTGCATCATAGAACTTCATGAAAACAAATGTACTGAATCGTGAACACATAGGAGCAAAAAGCTGTGTCCATCATTTCTAGAAATCATGACATGGTGTACCTGGCTGTCTAATATTTCAGAAATATTCAAGAAACACATTTAAAGTGATAAGAAAACAGATTGAGCAAAGAACAAAAAGGGAATTCCGGGGCAAACCTAAAACTTGGAGGATATAGAACTTATTGTTGTTATTTCCAACATTAGTCTGGTTCAAAGTAGCATCATAGATGTCATCACCCTGTAGACAAACGTGCCCACCATAAATATGACAATAAAATAAGTATGCAAGCACATAAAAGCCCATTGACCGAAAACAAAAAATCTATCAAGCTGCTTCCAATACCAAACGAAATGAGGAAAGTTTCTCTAGCATTAACTCTCCTTGGAGTAGTATTTCAATTTGCGCTATAATTAGTTCTGCTATGTCAGGGTAACACAACATACATTTACAAACCAACTGAATAACATGGAATTCATCAGGCACGTGTGTTTCAATTTGTGACAGAAATAGTTCTGCTATGTCAGTGTAACACATCGTATATTTACAAACAGAACAACATGGCATTTATCAGGCATGTAATGACCGTACATCTACAAAGAAACTGAAGGCAACAAACGCATCAGTCACTTAACAACTTACGAGAACATGCTGCTTGGCAGAACAATAGGCAAGGAACATGTTTGCTTTATATTCAACTAATTTCCAGAGAAATGTGGTTAAAATTACACGCAAAGACCAAAATACAGCAAGTAAAATAAGAGGTAAACGAGTCCACGCACCACTTGCAAGACATGATAGGTCATTTTGACATGGTCAGGGATGTGTTGGTCCAGCACAGCAGCACCCTTCTTCGTGGCCGTAACCATCTTCTCCTTTTTCACCTCCTCCTCAACCCTCTCACCACCACCTGCACAAATCAAATACACAGACAAGCTCAGTCTCCTTTTTAAAGGATGGAGCCGAGCTCATTCTGTTCATTCCATTTCAAGAAAAAGTAAAAAAAAAAACATGGATCACAGACCCTTAATAGGTTTCTTCTTGTCCTGAATACCACCATCCACAACAGCCAACGCATTTACAGGCGCCGAGAGCAATCTCTCGACAAGCTCCTTCTTGCCTCCATTCGCCGCGATCCCCCTTGCCTTGGCCAATCCCTGCAGCTCACGGTACCCCATGCCCTCAAGCTTTGCTGCCTCCGAGGACGCGTCACCGTTCCCCTCTTCCTCCCCATCACCAGCTCTTTTCCTCTTCCGTTTGTTTTCCCCGTTTTCTTCGCCATCCATGACCGCGCCATCCCCATCTGCCGCCGCCGCGGATGCTGCGGCCACCACGGCCTTCTCCTCCTTACGGATTGCCGCGTCAAGCCTCCGCACCTGGAGGAAAAGGCATCGACATCAATAACGAAGAAGACGCATTTTGACATGGGAGCATATGCACGAGCACATGGTGCGCGCATTAGCGCTAACAGACTGCACAGCAAGGAATTGGACACGAATTGCGGCAGGTGCGCCCTGCCGGGGCCCGCGGGCCGTGCCGGCGGCCGTCGGGCAAGGCGGTTGCAATGGAGGAGGAAGGGTGGAAACAGAGACGGAGAGGAGATGTGGGGGGAGTGCGACGACTCACCAACGGCGCGGAGCTCCTCCAACCGTAGTCTCGCCGACATCTCCTCGGCTCGGCTCACCCCCCGCCCGCCCTCGGCCACCTGGGGTTCCGAGAAGGTTCCAGAAGGTTCGGGGCCCGTTGGTGAAGAGGCGGTCCGGCGGGATGGGGCAATGGGCTAATGGCGGGCGGCAGGAGGTTGGGTTTAAGGGAGGGCGGAGGAGGCGGAGGCGTTTTGGGGGTGGCGGTTCGCTGGGTTTTTGGGGGCGAGTTCCTTCCAGGAGAAGCGACTGAGTCGTGCGGGGGAAGGAGCCGGCTAGACGACAGCGAAATGTGAAGCACGAGTGGGGGAAGCAAAACATACGCGGGAAAATGAAAATAATTTTTGAGCTCTTTTTTTTTTCTGGCTGTACTTCATAGGGCCAATTCATTAGACACCACTACTAACCGGCGCCGTCCAAAAAACAACATCAATAACAGGAGCCGTCCACCAAACAACATCAGCAAGGTTGGTTCTCATCACATAACAGCATTATGGAGTTTTCATTTATTTTTAAAGGCAAAAAGACACTTGAATAGACCATTTTGCCCCAGCATGTATGTACACAGGCTCACGGCAAGAAATGTTGCGAAACCTATCGAAACAAATCGATCGACGGCAAGGAAAAAAAAAAAGAAGAACCGCCGGCGCC
>LAPY01000929.1:36967-48754 GCA_000970635.1 Eragrostis tef | reverse complement strand
GCCCCCACCCAAGCAGCCGGCGACCACCACGGCCACCGGCGCGCTGTCAGTACCATCCTCATCCATTCGCCCAGCCAGGCTTCCCATCCATCAGATCCAATTCCCACCATCCCCATCCGCCATCCCCAACATCATCCCCACCCAATCGCCGAATCCTGCTGATGCCTCAAGCGCCGCCGCTCACGCCGGCGGCACCGTCGCGATCCCGCGCTACCACAAGCTCGAGTTTCCAACCTTCGATGGCAAGGAGGACCCCTTTGGCTGGCTGAACAGATGCGATCAATTCTTCCGCGGCCAGCGCACCGCTGAGGAAGATAAAGTGTGGCTCGCCTCGTACCATCTCACCGGCATCGCCCAGCACTGGTACTACATGCTGGAACGCGATGCCGGCGCACCATCCTGGGAGCGCTTCAAGGAGCTTTGCAATCTGCGTTTTGGTCCACCATTGCGCAACAACCCACTGGGCGAGCTCGCCCGTCTCCAGTTCCTGAACACGGTGGACGAGTACCAGGAACGCTTCATGGCGCTGCTCTGCCACGCCCCCCACATGGCGCCGCTATAGCAGGTGCAGCTGTTCACGGCGGGTCTGCCCGATCGCGTGCGCATCGACGTTGAACTCCATGATCCTCAAGATCTCCAGCGCGCCATGAGCTTGGCGCGCGCCTACGAGCGACGCACACTAGCGGTTGAACCGGCCACGGCGACCAGCCTCCGCGCGCCAGCACGTGCCATCACGCGCCTGTCCGTGCCCCTACCAGTGGCGCCGCGGGCCCCTGCCTCACCGACGACCCAAGGTGCGGCCGCGCCGTCACAACCACCACGACCGCTTCGCTGGCTCACGCCGACGGAGATGGCTGAACGCCGCAAGCAAGGCCTCTGCTACAACTGCGATGAGCAGTACGTCCGCGGCCACAGATGCCAGCGCCTCTTCTACATCGAAGTGGCGGACTACGACGACGATGCCGAACCGGCCGACGACGACGAGCCCGTGGTGTCCCTGCACGCATTGACAGGCATCCGCGGGGGCGAAACGATGCAGCTCGCCATCACGGTCAACAGGCACACACTGGTGGCTCTGCTCGACACAGGATCAACGCACAACTACATCAACGATGTCGTCGCTGGTTATATCCGCCTGGAACCAGCACCCTGCGCAGGCCAGCGCGTCACGGTGGCAAATGGCGACAAGGTGGATTGCTCGGGCATCTGCCGCGACGTTGCGGTGCACATCGGCGAGGAGGACTTCTCCGTCACCTGCTACGTGATCCCTCTGGGCGGCTACGACATGGTCTTAGGGGTGCAATTCCTGCGCGCCCTGGGGCCAATCCTCTGGGAGCTCGAGGACCTGTGCATGGCGTTCTGGCGCTACGACGGCGGCGACATCAACAGCAAGCGCCGCGTCTTCTGGCGTGGGATCGGCAGCACGCGCTACGACATTCCGTCCACAACGGCGTTCGCGCTCCGTGGCGCCGCCACGCCATTGATGGACACGCTGCTCGACTCCTTCGACGACCTCTTTGCGACGCCGTCGGGCCTTCCACCGGCGCGCGCCATCGACCACCGCATACACCTGCTACCCGAAACGGCGCCGGTGGTGCGGCCTTACCGCTACCCACAGCTCCAGAAGGATGAGCTCGAGCGCCAGTGCGAGGCCATGCTCACCCAGGGCATCATACGGCCTAGCACGGCGGCGTTCTCTACCCCAGTCTTGCTGGTGAAGAAGGCAGACAACTCCTGGCGGTTCTGTGTTGACTACAGAGCACTGAACGACAAGACCGTCAAGGACAAGTACCCAATTCCGGTGGTCGACGAACTCCTCGACGAGCTTCATGGCGCGCGCTTCTTCACCAAGCTGGACCTGCGCTCGGGCTATCATCAAGTGCGCGTCCACGAGGCCGACATCGAAAAGATAGCCTTCCGAACACACCATGGACACTTTGAGTTCCTGGTGATGCCGTTCGGACTGACGAACGCGCCGGCGACTTTTCAAGGGCTGATGAACGACGTCTTGCGACCCTTCCTCCGCCGGTTTGTGCTCGTTTTTTTTGACGATATCCTAATCTATAGCACATCATGGTCACAGCACCTGCAGCATGTCAAAGCCATCTTTGACAGTCTCCGCGAACACTCCCTCCACCTCAAGCGCGCCAAGTGCACGTTCGGCGCCTCGTCTGTGTCCTACCTTGGCCACATCATCACGGCTAACGGCGTGGCCATGGACGGCGACAAGGTGGCCGCGGTGGCGACATGGCCGACGCCGCGAACGACCTGCAGCCTGCGAGGCTTCCTCGGCCTGGTGGGCTACTACCGCAAGTTCATCATGAACTACGGCCTCATCGCCGCTCCCCTCACCAAGCTGCTGCGGAAGGAGGGCTTCGCGTGGTCCCCTGAGGCCGACACGGTGTTCCAGGCGCTCAAGGCCGCGTTGTCCTCGGCGGCGGTGCTGCAGCTTCCCAACTTCGACAAGCAGTTTGTGGTTGACTGCGACGCGTCGGGAACGGGGTTCGGCGCCGTCCTTCACCAAGGCGAGGGCCCGCTGGCCTTCTTCAGCAGTCCATTCGCGGCGCGCCACCACAAGTTGGCGGCGTACGAGCGCGAACTGATCGGGCTAGTGCAAGCGGTCCGCCACTGGCGGCCATACTTATGGGGCCGTCGATTCCTCATTCGCACGGACCACTACAGCCTCAAGTTCATGCTTGACCAGCACCTCTCCACGGTCCCCCAACACCAGTGGATCAGCAAGCTCCTCGGCTTCGACTTCGCCGTCGAGTACCGCCCCGGCCGACTGAACACGGTGGCGGACGAGCTGTCGCGCCGCGACGAGGATCAGCTGACCCTGCACGCCATCTCCAGCCCAACCTTCGCCCTGTTCGACGACATCTAGTAGGAGGTTGACAACACGCCGGAGCTTGCCCAAATCCGCGACCAGATCGTGGCGGGCGAGCGCGGCGAACCATGGACCGTCAGCGACGGCCTCATCCTCCACGACAAGCGCGTGTTCGTGCCTTCCTCATCGGCGTTCCTGCCAACAATCCTCCAGTCGGCACACGCAGCAGGCCACGAGGGCATCCAGAAGACGCTGCACCGCCTCCGCACCGACTTCCACGTTCCATCAGACCGCGCCATTGTTAGGGACTATGTGCGCACGTGCGCGGTGTGTCAGCGCAACAAGACGGAGTCCCTGCATCCAGCCGGCCTCCTCCAGCCCCTCACCGTGCCGACGCAGGTGTGGTCGGACATATCAATGGACTTCGTCGAGGGCCTCCCCCGCGTGCACGGCAAGTCGGTGATCTTGACGGTCGTCGATCGCTTCTCAAAGTACGCGTACTTCATCGCGCTCGGGCACCCCTACACCGTGGCCTCGGTGGCTCGCGCCTTCTTCGACGGCATCGTGCGCCTGCACTGTTTCCCGACCTCCATCGTGAGTGACCGAGACGCCGTCTTCACCAGCAACATATGGCGTGACCTGTTCAAGATGGCCGGCGTACGCCTCAAAATGAGCACGGCCTTTCACCCCCCAGACTGACGGCCAATCAGAGATCGTCAACAAAGGGATTGCCATGTACCTACGCTGCATCACTGGGGATCGTCCGCGCGCGTGGGTGGACTGGCTCGCCTGGGCCGAGTACTGCTACAACACGTCGTACCACACTGCTCTGCGCACCACGCCGTTTGAGGTGGTCTACGGCCGGGCACCACCGCCACTACTTCCCTTGACGCCGGGCGCGGCGCGCACCAGCACGGTGGAAGACATGTTCCGTTCCAGGGACGAGTTCCTTAGTGACGTCCGCGAGCGCCTGCTTCAAGCTCAGGACTACGCCAAGAAGTACTACAACGACCACCACCGCGAGCTGGCATTCAACGTCGATGACTGGGTGTGGCTTCGTCTCCTTCATCGACCCATGCGCTCTCTGGTGGGACGCTCGACGGGGAAGCTTGGACCACGCTATGCAGGGCCATACCAGGTGGTGGAACGCATTGGCCAAGTCGCGTATCGGCTTTGCCTTCCGGAGGGTGCTTGCCTGCACGACGTGTTCCATGTTGGCCTGCTCAAGCCATTCCATGGGGCGCCGCCGAAAGAGACCCCAGCACTGCCACCCATTGAGAACGGTCGTGCCCTGCCAACGCCGGCCCGCGTTCTCCGTGCCAGCCTGCGCCGAGGTGTGTGGCATGTCCTGGTTCAGTGGGCGGGCATGGACGCGACCAACACGACGTGGGAAGCCGTCGACACGTTCAAGGAGACCTACCCGGACGTCCAGCTCGAGGACGAGCTGTTCGCCGAGGGAGGGAGAGATGTTATGACCGGCATCC
The DNA here is from genome assembly GCA_000970635.1 of Eragrostis tef. NCBI lineage: Eukaryota > Viridiplantae > Streptophyta > Magnoliopsida > Poales > Poaceae > Eragrostis > Eragrostis tef. Next base: position 44,443 of record LAPY01000929.1, on the reverse strand, counting down.
ACTACGAACGGAAGAACAAGCGCCAACGTGGCTAGGAGGAGCTGCGCCAGGACTTGGATCAGCACGGCGCAACCGACGTCGTGTGGATTTCCCGGAGACTTCGATTAGTTAGTTTGATAAGGATTCGATCAGTTGTTTGTTAGGTCAATCAGTTGGTTTGTTTAGATTGGATTGCGTTATTAGCCGGGCTATAAATAGCCAAGAGATTGTAATCGGTTTGCTTAAGCGAAGAGAATAGAAGTCTCCTTTACCTCACGTTCTCTCTCGCGCTCTCGTCGAGTTCCCGGCGCGACGGCTCCGACGCGCCGCCGGGGATTCAAGCCACGACCTCCGATCACTCATCGCTACGCCCTCCGCTGTCTCAAGCACTCTGACAGTATCTACCGGTTGTTCCCAATTTTAATTCAACTTGTAGAACATATGAAACGATATGGATTTTGATTCGTAAATGTTTTGCTCAAAACAAATGCAGATTTATTTGCAGAATGATATGATTCCGTGATATTCAGATGCATCTCAACACCAGAAGATGTAATTTCAGTGCAAAGGTCTACTTTAAAGCAAATATACATCAACACAGGGATGGAAATTACATATGGCTTATATTGGTTGACGAACAGGTAATATCTTCTCAATTTCGATGCATAGAGGTTTAGTGGTGTCAAATATAATGTGGGATGTGTTCTTTGTTGCAGGAAAGTAGGATGGAGGCATTGGCATTTGGCAGGACTTGTTTGGATCTGGCTCGAACAATTGTTGAAGGATATCCATTTGATTTCATTGATGTCGTTGTTGGATACACATATGATTTAACCTTTCTTGGTCAGCTTGGCCGTGAGGCCTGAAAGATATGAATGTGCTTTGATGTTGTATTAATTAATATAAAGATTCAATTATTTTTTGTCACTAATGTTACCGACAGTGAATAAGAACTATGAGCATTGTCATGTCTTTTACGTCTCAAAGTCAATTAGTGTCTTTATTTTAAGCAATATCATTATGTTATGGTATTTAAATGTAATGATGTGTTAGAAGTGTGTTTTTGATGATAAGTACACAATTTATCATATTTTTTTATATTTTATCCTAAAGTCCTACCAAGTGATGTCATTTGGGCAGACAAGTGTGTGACGCACGTGTATTTTTACTAGTGTCTCATAGAACTTAAGAACTATGTATCGGACTTATTATGCAATGGACTTGTATTGTATTGTGTTGTGTTCATTTATTTTGTTCAATGTTTAATGCATTCTGTATGTTCCATGTGTCACTAAGACAATTTCAGATATTTAGTAAAGGTCATGCCAAATTTTCTAGCATTTTTTCCTCATTTTCCAATTTTTCTTGCGAACTTCCTTCTCTGGTCGGTTTTCCGTTTTCATTACCGGGATACTGGAAATCCTGGTCGTTATTCCGTTGATTACGTCCGGTATACCGTTTTGAACACAAGATTGAATTCAAAAATTTGAAATTTAAATTTTGTCTGCTATCTGGTCCAGTTTTTCCGGTATACCAGTATACCGGCAATTCCGGTCCGGAGCGGTAGCAGCGGCACCATCGGAATTGCAAACATTGCGCGGAAGGAGCAGGGAGCTGTAAAATCGAGGAATCGGTCAATCGAGGAGGATGGAGCTGCGTGCGGTGCTTAAAAATCCACCGGGCGGCGGCCAGGTGGGCGGAGGCGACGAGGACGGGGCCTCGTCTGTGGTCAGTTCGCGCGCGCCGTGCGCTTCGCGCCACACGGTCGCCACACGCGCACGGTGTGGTCGCGCGGGCCGCGGGCGCGCTGGCTGCGGCGGAGCTCGGTGTCGGCGAAGCCGCAGGTGCGGCGCGTGCTGGCCGGGGAGTGCAGCTGCAGCTCGCCGGGGTTCGACGTCAGCTGGACGCCGTAAGAGGAAAAGAAGGAAAGAAGAAAAAAGTGAAGGGCAATTTTGTTAAAAAAAAAGAAATATGGTCGAGGAGAGGCAATGAACTCGCGATCATTTTAGAGAAACCCACAAACTCGCAATCATTTGAGCGAAGCCACACGAACTCGCGGTCAAAATAACAAATCTCTCTGTCCTTTGAGAGTTCCTTCAGCAAATCTGCCCAGAAAGTCAAAAAGCGCAATCATGATATATAATGTCACTGGGAGCTTTTATCATTTTATCGTCGAGACATGCTCTGTCCCTAGGCTTCCAAATAGTTCAGCATATTGCTGCCAGTCCCATAGTGTACAATTTTTATCCAAGTATTGTATTGCTGTGTTGATGTAGGGACATAGTTAGCGCCCAAACAGGTGCCAATGTAACACCAAACTACTTTGGCAATTGGACATAGAAAAAAGAGATGCTTAGCATTTTCCTGCTGTGTACAGAAACTGCAGGTGCTATCATCTTGCCATTTCTTTTTTCAGCGTGTTATCTCTACTGAGTACAGAGAATCTTGCTCCAAAAGCCACAAGAAAATTTTAACTTTCAAAGGAATTTTTGATTTTCAAATGTGCTTATTGCTCTGATCTGGTTCATCTTTCAGCAACCACTGGTAAAGAGAGGTAACTGAAAATTTGCCTGTCTTATCCCAGGCCCATGTAACTACATCAGCCTGAATGCCTGATCACAAAAAAAGTATGATTGGACTTTGTCCATAATTTCATCCCACTGCACTTGCTGTAGATCAGACAAATGCCTTCTAAAAGAAAGGTCCCAACCCCTGTTTATACACTCATGTATCAAAACATTGTGATCATTGGTGATTTTGTATAACTCAGGGTAGATGATGATTTTTCACATAGCCAGCAGTCTTTCCCAAAATCTCGTGTTTTTTTTTTCCCTTCCCTCACTTTCATATGTCTGCCCATTAGATATGTATCTTTTATTTTGAGCAGGTCTGACCAGCAAGGAGAGTCAGTTTTTTTGTGCTTTACTGTCATTTGTTAAGCTAGAATGACTTACGGTTGTTCTTCCTCCAATTGAGGAGGATTCTCCCTGCCACACATCAAGTTTCTTTCCTATTTTCTGTTTGAATGGATCCCAGTCACTTACTCTCAATCTATTAGAACTGACCGGTACCCGCAAGTATGATAGGGAATTGGCCCACCTGGCAGTGAAACAGACAGCATACTGCTCCATGGTGGTGGTATCACCTCCAAGGACTATTACTTCCCTTTTCTGAAAGTTAATTTTCAAGCCCAACATCATTTCATATAGATAAAGCAGTAACTTCATGTTTTTTTGTTTTCTATATGTTGTTCTGAAGACACAAAATTGTATCATCAGCCTACTGTAGCACAACAATGCCTTTGTCTATTATATGCGGTACTAGGCCATGAATGTGGTTATTTTGTTGGGCTTTATGTACCATTTTGGCCAAGCAATCTGAAGCCAGATTGAACAAGAAGGGAGATAAAGGGTCACCTTGTCTTACTCCTTTGTGGCTAGGGAAATAAGGCCTAGCCTGGTTGTTTAGCTTTACGCTTAAAGTGCCATCACATACAACCTGTTTAAGCCATCTTTTCCATAAGTTACTGAAACCTCTTATATAATTTACATACTTAAACAAGAACTCCCAATTAACCTTGTCATATGCTTTTGCAAAGTCTTGAGAATAACCCCTGTGTCTTTTCTTTCTTTTTTTGTTTAATGTAAAATTTCATAGAGGGTCATCACCCCATCCATAATGTTTCTGTTCTTGATGAAATCATTTTGACACTTTTCAATCAGCTTTCCCATTACTGGTCAGGTCTAAGTACCATTGTTTTGGTAATCAGTTTGTAAATGACATTGAGCAAGCATATTGGCCTTGTTGTATCCTCTATGCTCCTGCAACTCTAGGTAACAGGGTTATGATTCCATTAATTGTATATTAAAGGTGAAGTAGCCTAGAGATAGTGATTTATATAGAAAACTTTTAGGCCTATCGCATCGTCTCAGTTACAAGGCGAACATAAAACACCATTGATACATCAAAATTCTCACAGTGTACCATCCGAAATCCAAATACGCCATAAGATCCGACACAACATAAGCAAAACCCAAAAGAAGAGGCAATAACTCCTAAATTCGAAAACCGGATCACCTCGTGTCACTCAGGTGGCTAGCCCAATCCCAAGTGTCTCCCTGCACTATTTTTGCCTCCACCGTTAGAGCAGGCTGCAAGAATGGTGGCGGTGGGGTAACATCGTCTCTGTTCGTCAATGTCTTAAATCTCCCCCAATTAAGCTGCTGTACCAACTGCCTTTCTTATTGTCTTGGCAGCAGCTAAAAAGAAAAAAACTCACCCGCAAAAAGAAAAAAAAAGTCGAGCGCTTTCTGGTCTAGTAAAGAAAGAGAAAATTCCTTCAGTACCATCGGAAAAACTTCCGATCCCTTGGTTACCACTGAAAATCTTGCCATGCCCTATGTACCATTGCTTAATTTTTTGCTGCCCCTCTATACCATCGCTGTTACCTCTGTTTCAAGAATCCATCAAAAAAGGGCTGGCCCACTTGTCATTATATGTTAGAATGACTGTTATTGCCCTGTCTTCCCTGCTCTACATACACAATGCTCCTTGGACTCGAGGCGATGCAGTCGAGGACGTTGTCGTTACGGATCCCCTGCTGCAGCTGCTGGATGTCACGAAGTCACCCGTCGTTACGGACACGTCGTCGTAGGCCACCTCAGCAGCCGTAGGTCGCAGCCGCGGAGTCGATCCAGCCCGGCGGCGTGGAAGCAGAGTCGCAGGTACGACACGGCACCGGCTCCGCAGGCCCGCAGCTGCTCCTGGGAGGCAACCATCTGCATGTCGCGTGAGCACCACCTGCGAGAGCCACGGCGCCTCCTCGCGCGCTACCTTGGAGGTCGCCGCCCTGTCGGCGAGGCGGCGCTTCGTGCCGCAGGCGCCGTCGGGCTGCTAGTTGGGGTCCTCTCCTTCTCACAGGCCGTGATGACGCTATGGAGGATCTCGGTCAGATTGTTGAGGCAACCAAACTTGGCAAAGGTGGAGGGGTCGTTGGCGAGCATGCGCAGAACCAAGTCACGTCGAGGAGCGCGCCCATGTCCTGAGCCGGGATGACGCCGGGGACAACCTGGAAGAAGAAGTCGACGCAGGGGTCGCGGGAGGTGACATACGTCAGCGGGCGACCGGTCTGCGTCGTCGGAGTCGAAGACAACTCCGCGCCGCGTGTCTCTGGCGTTCGCACTGACGCTCAGTCTGCTTCGTCCTTGGCCTTGAGCACGCGCAGGATCCCCACAGCGATGGCCAAGACGCCGTGAGCAGCAGTAATGACGAAGTAAGTTTAATGGAAGAGGGAAAATTAAACCAAGGGGCAATATAGTCTTCTCATCTCACCGTTACATGCTTTTTAGGCCTCACTTCACGGCAGTGCTACACAAGGGCAATGAAATTTGAAGCAATGGTATAGAGGGGACTCAAAGTTTTTCAATGGTACTCAAGGGATTGGAAGCAGTTCCAATGGTACATAGGGAATTTCCTCGTAAAGAAAAGCCCCTGATGGTTAACTACGTACCCGGACGCATTATAGGGCGCCCATAGGTTGTTGTGCTTAAGGCCTTGATGCATTGCCATTTTGAATGCCTTCAATGGTGGCTTCTGTTCTTTTATTATATTTATTTATTTGTATTATATTTCTTTGCGATGAATATGGTTGTCCTAGAGGATAAACAACGAATCAGATTGTGTTTTGTTCCAATGAATAAAACTGAGAAAACATTTGAGTAAAAACACTAGAAAGAAGTCTATTTTACTACCGTCAAGTATCTTTATTGTTTACTCAACCTCCTAAGTTAAATTTTGGTCTAATTTACTCCTCTGAACTATTTAGATTGTTTGAAGATCACTTTCTTGTGAAAGTTTTCCTTTTTGTTTCTCTAGGTATACATCATGTTTGAGAGTAATTTTTTTGATATTATAGGTTAAAGCATACCGTATGTTAGAATAACATAAAAGAATATTTTTTGTAATTTTTTATATGTTAGAAAGTATGGACTACAAATTTGACCTGTAAGATAGAATAATGCAAGAAAATATTTATGAAAACTTTTGAATGAATTTTACTAGCATAGAGTATGACGTCTTCTACCATCCTACAAATTTTGAGCTTCAAACTTGAGTCATAAAAAAGAAAAAATTTCACTAAGAAGTGATGAATTGAGCCAACCTAGCTAGTTTGGGGAGTAATATAAATTAGACCAAAATAATTAAGTTTAGGAGGTTAAGTAAACAACAAATATATTTGAGGAGTAAAATGAACTTCTTCCATAATAATAAAATATGTGAACATCAAAACTTAAGACATGCATATATATAGGAGATTTATATCTGCATATCACCATTATCAGTGAGAGTTTGCAAATGAGCTGAATCAAAGCACTATGGAGCGAGCCCATTTCTTCATTGCCATGGTGAGTTGTGGTGTCAATCTCGCAGCTTATAGTGTAGCTGTGATGTATACATACGTATACGTGATTTCACAGAAATTCCAATTTTTCATGACCTTTTATGTAACAACCTAACTTGTTGTATCCTGTAGTAATTTTGGCTCAAGTGACCCAAAAATGGTGTGGTTAGGCTATCTCCAACGGATAGCTTATTATGGAAGTTACACACGATTTGGGGGGTGAAAGCAACAAAACCTATCTCCAACAGAGGCCCCAATCGACGGACGCATTTTCGGAGCATGGAGGCTCGATCCCTACAAATGAATCACGGAGCCCCCACACCCCTTCGCTTCCGACGCGGTCACGCAGGCAAGAGGTGGGGCCCGCGGTCAGGGGCGAAGCCAGGATTTAGACATAGGGGGTGCCAAGGCTTGGGAGGTCAAATGTTGGCGATAACCACAAAAACAAATATATATTTTTGAGCTGCTGGCTGGTGCAGCCATGTTCTGATTTGAAGCTTGCAAATCGGCCTGATCAGCATCTTCGGTGGTTGTTGGATTAGAATTTTCTGCAGAGTTCACATTGACTAGTAGTTCGTAAAACGAATGAATTGTTCTTAACCTCTTCATCACGTCAAACACAAGTGGATCAATGATCAGTTCATCACATCTACTGCAGATCGAAATCAAATAGAAAAAGAAACACTGAAAGAGAAACAACAGATTGGAATTGAACTCGGCAGATTGGGGCTCGTCACGTACATTTGCTGGATTTTGATCAACGCATAGAGCGCCGGCTAGCAGCGGCGTACGGCCATACACGAACGCGACGCTGAGTTGTGGACGCAGCTCATGGGCTTGGTTGCTGGAGCTGATGGCCTTGTGGGCTAAGGTTAACTCAAGCTAATTAGCAGGCTAATTAATGTGGGGGCCTCTGAGATAGCACGGGCGTTAGGGGGCGCCAGGCCCCCCTCGCACCCCCCTGTCTTCGCCACTTCCTGCGGTGGCGGAGCTCGCGACGGGCAGGGGGCGCGGCAACGGGGGACGGAGCTCGTGGCAATGCCGTTGAGGTGGCGCGGACAGCGGCAGGAGGCACGGCGGGGGGGGGGCCACGCACC
>LAPY01000928.1:141867-154423 GCA_000970635.1 Eragrostis tef | reverse complement strand
CTTGCGGGGGTCAGGGCCCCCGGCCTCGCCGGGGGCCGCCGCGACGAGGGAGGCGGGGATGGGAGTCAGGCACGGCATGGGAGAGGCGGTGGAGCCCCCAGCGTGTCGCATGGCTAGCGCGGGGCGCAGCGCATCACCAGGGCGGGGCGGGGCGCTGCGCGTCGCCGGCGCGGGCCAGGGCGCAACGTGTCGTCGCCGGGGCGGGAGGGGGAGGCGGGCGCGGTGGAGGAGGCAGGGGAGGACGGCATGCGGGTGAGGGCGGCGTGCGGAGAGGACGGCGGCGAGCGGCGGCGTGGAGAGAGAAGATTGCGGCGCGACGAAGAAGAATATGTGGATAAGAAACACGCAGCTAGCTAACAGGTAAGAATCACCCACATTTCCCGAGTGCCTAGATGCAGGACACTCGGGAAATATTCGGCCTTTCTCGAGTGCCAAGATACATGACACTCGGGAAAAGTAGGTCATCGGACTTCGGCAGAAAAATTTTCCGCGACTTAGCTATACGCCGAGAGTAAAACTTTTCCTGAGCTTTTTTGTTTTACACTCAGTAAAATTTTTTGACCTTTCCTAAGTGTACTCCCATTAGGCACTCGGGAAATATAATTCTAAGGCAACTTACAAAAAATAAAAAAATAGCAAAAAAATTCGAGAATTCTTCAAATTTTTATATTATACTGTTTATCTAATCTATTGTCTATAAAAAATATTTTTCAAGTCAAATTAAAATTTTGAAAACCACTTGATTCCTAATCTTAATACCCAGCCCTAAACCCTATGCCACTTCTTCGGTGAGAGTCCGTTTTATAAACAACGTACGTGACAACTTACGTGAAACCTTGTCTACTATTTACCACAACAACTACATATGATATCATGACATCTTGACAAATTTCACATTTTTTGACATTATTTGAATTTTATAGAATTTTAAATCAAATCGGTCACACACTCATTGTCATATTTCATGAACAAAATACGTGAAATTTCATTTCATTTTCTGCATACGGCCTCACGTTGAACTCAATAACATGAATATTATTTTTCTATTCACTAGATTCCATTATTCGAGTCACTTGTAGTTTAATGTTGACTTATCACCAAAAAATACAATGAAAGAAAATAAATTACTAAATTTAGTAAACATATCGTGAAATTAACCAAATTTGAACATGAAGTACACTGAAGTGTATAAGTGAGGGGAAAAAATTTGGTTGTCAAAACGTGAACAAAAATAATACTTTTCCCGAGTGCATGATAACGGCACTCGGGAAAGAGCCCTCCTGCCGTCAACACTAACGTCCGCTCGTTGATGCGGGGCCTGGTCTGTACCGTTCCCTAGTGTCACCAAGCGGCACACTCGGGAAAAGTCTATTTTCCCGAGTGTTCGACTTTTGCCGTGTGTATCCTCGGTTGGACACTCGGGAAAAGTCGGTTTTTCCGAGTGTGGTCCTTTTCCCGAGTGTTTTTTGTTTGACACTCGGGAAAGGTTACTTTTCTGGAGTGCCCAAAATATTACACTCAGGAAAGGTCTGGACACTCGGGAAAAAACTGATTTCTGGTAGTGCCTGCTATATACAACCAATCGTGCGTGCATACTCACGCTTTTTGTTCGTGTAAAAACGCAACTCGGGATCATAACAGTGGAGTAGATAGCTTATTCTTCTGAACCTATGTAAATCTTTTGCCATGTATACGATTCAGTATCAGTGCAAACCGTGTTTTGCTCAAGATGTAAACTTTTTTGCCACCTATGTCCTAAATGGTAGTGAACTGTGTGTTGCCTCGCTACATCTAGACTACACGATCTTTGATCTGCACTGTAGGAGTTGTGATGTTTGACCTTCGCGATAGCTCATTTGATGTCTCACCTACTTACGTTGTATCACCTTTGAACTCAGCCCACTAATTCTGCATTGCGTGCGTGTAGATGGATTCTTCCCACAAATTCTGCAAATGCTTTTTTTTTAAGTTTTCTTGAACGTAATTTATTTTGTTTTTGATATTCATCAGGGCGATGACTAGCAAAAACTTTTCTTTGTTGCGTTTTCATACCATTGATGATATCTTTTACTTTCTATTTCATGATGCAGGGACAATATGATGGTACCAGGACAAAGGAGGTATTACATATTTATTTCTTAATATAATCATTGTTCTTGCGTAATTCTTTATAATAAGTAGATCTCTGGACTTAACTGTTGCAATAAAAATCACTGTAACCAGCTTTTGTACATGAATTTGTTTAGTAATGTAGTGCTATAATATTTTTATCATACCATTGTGGTGAATAAAGTTTCAAGTGATCCCACCGTACATATAAACTAGCAGGGCTGGAAATGTATTTTGTTTCAGTCATCCTGTAATGAATCACAATAAAGAAATACTAATGCGAGGAAGAGCACTCCAGTGTTTGATTCAACTTATTGTTTACTATATATGCAGTTTTGAAGTTTGTTTTGCATTTCACAAAATATGAATATCCGTAATTCTTAATCATCATATTGTTTACTCTGGACAATGATTCGTAGCTTGGTTGTTATATATTCTAAGATCTATATATGTGAAAACTTTAATTTTCTCTTTTCCTAAAAAAATGTTAAATTGATTAACGGTACTCCAAACTCGTAAGCCTTTATGACATACCAGTTGATCCATTGCTCTCCGAAAAGTTTACACCAGCTTATTGATTATAATCACTATTTAGAGATAATTTTTCATTCTGAATTGATTCAATTAAGAACTGGTAGCATCTTTTTTGTCTCTTGGAGCTTGTTGCATAATTCTTCATTCTCCTTTGCACAGGTTTTTTATTGTGTTCTTCTCCATGCATTTTTAATTTTATAAATATATAAAAGGAGTAGGGGCGTCTCTTACTGTAACTGCCCTAAAAAATCAATTATATTGTCATCATCATCATAAGCCGCATGTTTTCTGTCTTCGACAGTCATATGAGCGGAACTCACGGGGTGTGGAGATTTTCAGGAAATGTTGGTTCCCTGAGAACCAAGGCATTAAAGCCATTGTTTGTATCTGCCATGGTTATGGAGACACCTGTACATTTTTCCTTGATGGTAGTTTTTGTGATACTACGAATTCTCAGGATGTATGATGCTTTGCTTCTCTTACAGATTCTTATGATTGTTTTATGTTTAGGCATTGCTAGAAGGATGGCGTTAGCTGGATATGGAGTATTTGCACTTGACTACCCTGGTTTTGGGCTTTCAGAAGGACTTCATGGATATATTCCAAACTTCAGTACTCTTGTTGATGATGTAGCTGAACATTTTGCTAAGGTCATATGTTTAGGCATTGCTAGAAGGATGGCTTTAGCTGGATATGGAGTATTTGCACTTGACTACCCTGGTTTTGGGCTTTCAGAAGGACTTCATGGATATATTCCAAACTTCAGTACACTTGTTGATGATGTAGCTGAACATTTTGCTAAGGTCAAAGGTAACGCTGCTGATATGTCTCTTTACATTTTGAAAAAGGCTCGGGTTATAACTCAGAGGGTCTCCCTCTCTCTCTCTCTCTCTCTCTCTCCATAGACAATTGAATGCATGCCATACAATTTTTGCTTTGAAAAACATTGGATTGGTTGACGACTGAGAAAAATATAGCATCTTTGAGAGAAATGTTATAAATTGATAAATAGATATTTTGTAAATTTTAGGAAATCCTGAATATAGAGGTTTGCCGAGCTTTCTCTTTGGTCAATCTATGGGTGGAGCAGTTGCATTGAAGGTTCACTTGAAGCAACCAAGTGAATGGGATGGTGCAATACTAGTTGCACCAATGTGTAAGGTAGCTTTTTCTTTGTATAATCCTATGGTCTATAAGTAATTTATCATTCATGTCTGATCACTTCAGCACAAGCTCTTTATTATAGATTGCAGATGATGTGGTTCCTCCCTGGCCCATTCAACAAGTCATGAGTTTAATGGCTACACTTCTTCCAAAATTTAAGCTTGTTCCTCAAAAGGATTTGGCTGAGTTAGCATTTAGAGAGACAAAAAAACGAGAGCAGGTTAGTACCTGTCACAATAAATCATATCACATCGATTTTTGAATTCTCTCCCTTAATTATTATACCTTCTACCATTTCAACTGTGCCTTGAACATTTTTGGCAGAATTGTTTTGGGCTTACTTTTGTCTAGAAAACCGGGAAAACAATATGATACAGTTAATTTTGCTTCATGAAGTCCTCACCTCCAAGTAATAGACATTTTTATCTGTTCTGACCTGTGGTACTTATTATATTTATTTACTACTGCTAGTTTTGGCTACATTAACACTAGTACATAATGTATTCCAAAAGAAGGCGCTGTTAGGTCTTCTCTTATGGTCTCCTTTAGGAACGAAATATCAGTTTAATTCCTTTAAAAAATTATTTACTCGATATATAAACATCTTGATACTTCCTTATAAAAAGAATGCTATTATTAATGTGGAGGCACCATGCAGACTTCGTACAATGTGATCTGCTACAAGGACAAGCCACGTCTCCGGACAGCTTTAGAGATGCTGAAGACCACACAAGAGATAGAAAGACGTCTCTCAGAAGTATGTTGTTATGTTTGCTTGATTTGCTCTAGTTAGTTCTGTTATACAGGTCATATATGCTTTTCACTGGACAGATGAGATATAAATGTGCTGCTTTAGCTGTCTGCCACTTCAAAACTCTACTTTCGCTGTAGGATAAAAATCGAGCCATCTGTCTGTTGGATGCATTCAACAGACAAAGGGCACAATTTCTCAGTATCCTAAAAGCTAAAATCGAATTTTGCACGTAAGCCAGCTAAAACTACACATCTGTACTGTCCTGCAGATAATTTCACTTAATTCAGTTGGCCGACCAATGTACTTCTATATAGTAATAGTCCAAACGTTAAATTATCGCTGACTGCACACGCATCCTGTGGGGATCAATATATAATGAAAAAGGGAATCCCTTCCTTCAAATAAGTGCAGACAGGTTTAATCTGGTAGAGATACTTTTTTTTTGGCAAGGAATCAGATAGGAACTTGCATGCGTTTGTAAGATTTCAGTTTACTTAAAGTATTGCTGAGTTGATGCAATGTTTCGCTGATTTGTATTACAATATAGAATTTTGGATGGACTATTTTCCTATATTCCGTTTCTGCTTCAGTACTATATTGACTGTTGAAGCATACCTCCATCTTTCGCAGGTTTCTGTGCCCATGATCATTTTACATGGTGAGGCCGATTCGGTTACAGACCCAGGTGTGAGCAAAGCTCTCTATGAAAAAGCAAAGAGCTCAGATAAGAAACTGTCCCTTTACGAAGGCGCGTACCATTCTCTCCTGGAAGGTGAGCCCGACGAGACCATTTTCAAAGCTCTCAACGATATCACCAACTGGCTGGATCAACATTCCACAAACAAAGTTCCTTTGTCGTAAATTTCACAGTGCCCATCACCGGCACTAGATGAATGAACATCTCTTTACATTTACATTGCTTTTTCGATATATTGCAATCTCTATTCATATTATATATGCTCAAAGTGGACCTTTTGTCATGAACAACACTTGTGTCCCTGAATATCACTATATTTTCATATCAACCATCGGAGATCGGGTCGAGCCGCTTCTTTTAAATTTGGTTTCGGTGTGTGTAACTACTCCCAACGCTGTTAATTAGCTTCAGCCGCTACAAGCTCTGGTTTTGTTGGTATATTTATTAACCTTTGGCCGCTTTTCCCTTATTACGGAAGCGAGCATGGCATCGGCGAGGAAGGTGCATGCGGCCGCCCGTTGACTGGCGCCCACGCTGTCATCTTCCTATCGATCGCTGCCATCGTGCGGTTCTGCCTTCAATCCTGCCTCGCCGGTCGCGCCCATCGCTGCGTGTTGTAGCTACGTCTTCCACGCAGGGGCACGTGCTGCTGCTAAACTTTTGCTGCCTGCCTCTGTGCTTCTGGTGGTGTTCCATTCCAGACACAGGTGCTCGTGCAGGTCTGCTGCCTCATGTCGCCAATTGCTGCTAAGCTCTTAAGCCCTCGCATGTTTCTTCTTCCCCTGCTAGCTGTTTTTTACCCGGGTATTTCCTTTTGATTTTGTCAAGTCCACAAATTCGGCTGCGTTCACATCCAAGTCTATTTTCTCTTCGTCAGGCAACCAATTTATTTTTTCTCTTTTGATTACCCCATCATCATTATATATCATCTTATTCCGTTACTTGCCATTTGCGGTAGGGCATCATATCATCTGTTTTTACTACTTGAGATTTGTAGTACTAGTGTTTTATCAACCTCCTTTCACTACTTGCTATATGTTGTAGTGGTTTATGTATCTCTTCCAATACTTGTGATTTGAAGTAATGGTTTATCTCATCTCTTCCACTGCAACTTGCGACTTGTAGTAGTGATTTATCTCATATCTCTCACTACTTGCGATTTGTAGCAATGGTTTATATCATATCTCTTCGGCATATAATTTGATGAATTGGCTCCACTTCATGATGACTTTGAAGATTTAGATTTGGAAGTACTATCTGTGTGATAAGTTTAAGAAGCATGTTTAAGGCCATATTTGTGAAGCATGTATCAATAGGAAGCATATACGTATCATGATGATTGATGAAGGAGCGGCAATAAATCTATTGCCATATTCATTATACAAGAATTTGGGGAGAAAAGTTATTGAGTTGATCAAAACAAACAACACTTAGCGGCTTCATATTTAGACCAGTAGATGTAAAATTTGTTACATCTATGGATCTCATTGTTGGAAGCAAGTGTAGTGCTATGTTTTTATTAGGCCACGATTGGAGTCATGCTAATTTTTTCATGCTTGTACTTCGCATAGGTGATGGCATCGATGTACAACGGCCTATATAGCCATGGCTGATATACAATCCATGATAGAAAAAGGCTGATACAACCATTAATTAGCAAAGATATAAAGGACTCAAAGTAATTTCCGGGAATAACCGTGAACATTTACAAGGGAATATCCATCGCGTTCTCAACTTGTGGGAAAATCAGCAGAGACCACCATTTGGATAATGGCCGTCGGAGCATAAAGCTGTACAAGGATCTATGGCGTCATTTCCACTGGAGTATCGATGCAGTAGGTTCGGTGGCTCTCGACGGGCGGCAACATGAGATCGTGGTCGTGGCAAGAAAATAGTGAGGAGCTTGCTGCGGCCCTCGACATGGAGAGGAGATGCCAGACTCTTACTTCGCGAGCCACATGGAAACAAGTAACGAGCCACACCATAAAATTGACAGCCATGAACCCGTGAACTGAGTAGAACAAATCTCCCATACCGATTATAAAATCTTTATTATGCCACAAGTTCGGCTCATTATTCACTATTAATATCCATACCATTTCGTCTCAACAATGCAGGGAAAGATATTTATTTCTTGATCTATTAGTCCACCTAGCTAGGTGGCTAGGTTGGAAGTCACTGGTATGTGCCTGGCTGGGGTGGCTGAGGGCCCCCCGCCTGCTCCTGTTGGAGTTCCATTGCCAGCACTCGCACATCACTGCCGCTGGTGAAGCCATTTCCACCTTCCTGCTGGTTCGGTGCCTGCTGCTGCTGGAATGCCCACTGGGACTGCACCTCTGGGTCGACAATGTAAGATGACAAGTTGACGGTGTCTTCTCCCATCATAGGGATCAGGAGTTGTGGGTCGAAAGATGGCGGTGATGGAATCTGCATTGTGGCCAGAAGGGTTTGCATGTTGGCGAGCTCGGTCTGAAGGTTCCAAACCTGACAGATGGTGAGGTGAAACATATATAATTAGCCATATGAAACAAGAAATCGGTAAACTTGCTAACAAGTCTTCATCTGTAGATAAACATGTCGTGTGAAAATAAAAACAATTGATGTTGTACATCTAAATGCAGAGTTCTGGTGGATACTAAGTATTCTAGGATGAAAACATGAGAAAAATGCATAACTTGATAGATGTATTGCTTGATCCTCATGGGCTGTTTACGTAGAGTTACAAGATTTAGGTAAAGGAGCCCTATAGGGATCATAATCCCAACTAATATGTTGGGAAAACGAAGCCCTCAACACAGATCATGTTAAGTCATTGCAGTCGAAGCCCTCTTTCGGTCCGCGGTGCTAGACGAAAGAAGTTGAGATTGCATAGAATTCAAGTTTAGACAACTGACAACCTGACACGTGGCCCGAATAAACCGTTGTCTGACCCCAGGGGTCGCCTCATATTTATAGACGAACCCGAGGTTTCTGTTAAAAGTTATTTACATAGGTACCCTTCGCTCTTAGATCTTACATATCATGGCTCTTATACAGAACCCTTCGTTACTGTTAACCTTCGATTAGTGCTACTGGACTGAGCCACACCATAAAATTGACAGCCATGAACCCGTGAACTGAGTAGAACAAATCTCCCATACCGATTATAAAATCTTTATTATGCCACAAGTTCGGCTCATTATTCACTATTAATATCCATACCATTTCGTCTCAACAATGCAGGGAAAGATATTTATTTCTTGATCTATTAGTCCACCTAGCTAGGTGGCTAGGTTGGAAGTCACTGGTATGTGCCTGGCTGGGGTGGCTGAGGGCCCCCCGCCTGCTCCTGTTGGAGTTCCATTGCCAGCACTCGCACATCACTGCCGCTGGTGAAGCCATTTCCACCTTCCTGCTGGTTCGGTGCCTGCTGCTGCTGGAATGCCCACTGGGACTGCACCTCTGGGTCGACAATGTAAGATGACAAGTTGACGGTGTCTTCTCCCATCATAGACATCAGGAGTTGTGGGTCGAAAGATGGCGGTGATGGAATCTGCATCGTGGCCAGAAGGGTTTGCATGTTGGCGAGCTCCGTCTGAAGGTTCCAAACCTGACAGATGGTGAAGTGAAACATATATAATTAGTCATATGAAACAAGAAGTTCGGTAACAAGTCTTCATCTGTAGATAAAAAATGTCGTGTGAAAATAAAAAAATTGATGATGTACTGTAACAAACCAAAAATAAAAAAAAATAGCTAGTTTGTTGGGCCTTGCGGAGTCCGAGAGGAGCCCAATTCCAAACCAACCCGTGGAGAGAAGAAAACCTAGGCAACCCTAAGGGCTCGTTCGGATGCAGCCGGAACGCCGGCGTTCCGCGCGGAACAGTTGGGCCAAGAATGAAACTCGCTCCACTACGAAACAGTCGTTCGGTTAGACCTGGCCCAAAATGAAAATAGGCCGGAACGACCCTTCCACCCCTCCATCCATGCGGAACTGGGCCGTGTCATCGACCCTCCGGAACAGAACTGTCTCGCGAGCGACATGCGAAGGGCGACGCAAGACGGCGGCTGCGACGCGAGGCGAGAGGCGGCGGCGCGAAGCGACGGCCTGACCTATCCACCACGGCGACAATGGCATCCTCCACCCGGCGTCCTCCGGCTCCTGGCTGCTTTTTCCCCGGTACGCACCACTCACGTGCTCCTTCCCCTCTCCTTTCCTCACAATGTTTCTTGAATCTTGACGCTGGATTCTGTTTGTGGTGTAGTAATAGGGAATCCGTTGAGTTTGGTTGGATCACACGGGTGTTGTTGATGTGTGCTAAATTCTTGCTAGGGTTAGACAGATGTAGCAACTCAAAGGAATTGACGGGGGCTGCACAAGCAGTGGAGCACCCTCGCGAGATCGCGACCCTTTGTCCTGCCCAGATTTTAGATGGAGGCTACAGGTCATCCAACAATTGCTTCTGAAATCTGAATATCTAGTGTACCATTAAGCAATTGCGTGTCTTCAATTGATATGGGATTTATGTTCTCAAGGAAAGATATAATCCAGTTACCAGTGCAACGGTTCTTATTTGTTTCATCTCAATTTAGCATATGCCCTCTTCCCTACCACACGCCCTAGCCCCTAGGGTTCTTGTTCTTGGGGTTGGCCTGCTCGCATGTGCTATGGCAATGCCACGGCGTCGGCGTCCGGCGCGGCGCCGCAACACTACTCCTTCTGAACCCCGTGAAATTGCTCTGCTTCGGAGGTCAAATTTATTGGTCCCTCTGCTGTATTGTACCACTCTTTGATTTGTATTGTACCACTGCAAAAAGCTTGATGTGTATTTAGGTGTGTGTCTGTATAAACTATTGGATTAGTTTGTGTATTGTTTCTTTGATTTAGGGTCTGTACCATTTTGTGTCCGCAACATTTTTTTGATTTAGTGTGTGTCGTTAAATTTAAAGTCGTTCTTTCATTCTTGCTAAGGTTATTGGATTGCTAGTATGGTGTCTTAATGATCTGTACATATATCTATATTTTGCTTTTGCGTTGCTTATATTTACGAAGAAGATGCTGTCGAATTTTCTATATTTATATAGAAGGATGTTGCGTTGATTTTAATAGCATCCTGGGGTGATTATGGATTCTGGGGTGTTACATGTACATCTAAAAGCAGAGTTCTAGTGTATACTAAGTATTCAAGGATGAAAATGTGACAAAAATGTATAACTTGATAGATGTATTGCATGACAGTTAATCGACAGTGGCAGCAACCATTCTCGGTACAGAGATGAGGCATCCTGATAGTCCTATAGATGACACTGAGTCAAAGCGATAGGTAGCATGGTGATAGAGATGAGCGACATAGTAGAGCCACCAACTAGATAGAAGGCGACTCAAGCTATCATGCCTCAAGCTCGTGGATGATGGTGCTAGAGATGATGATCCAACATGGTGACATTAGGAGGAAAGTAGCATCAGAGAGGTCAAAGATGAAGCGTTGAAATCCAAAGGCGAGGAACATCAACGATTGTCATAGTAATACAACACAACCCTTTGATTAGAAAGGTGGGAAGATGATCAAGCATTCAAACAAGGTTCAATGGATGGCCAATATCAACTTGAACATTAACACAAACCTAGAAATGAACATATTGGGGAAAATTCACAGAGATTGATCTCTCCATGTGTAAAGAAGTGGTAAGGTTAGAACCAAAAACTCGATAATAACAGGATGGATATGTTGCTCAAACTTCATGGGTTGTTGTAAGCCTCATGACCATTGGAGTATGAAAACCCTAAAGGTATGAATGTTTGGTAATTGGATGATCATATTGTGCGCGACTAACATTTTCATGCAGAACATTGCCTATGGTCACATTGTATGATGGAGAGCGCCAACATTTCTCAAATGAACATCTTGATGATTGGTTGCCTCAACAAATCGAGACATTGAGCTTGGTAGAGTTGCAGTTGAAGGAATTGGATCAAGGCTAAAGACATGTTAGATCCAAACAAGTGTTGAAGTGTTGGCTTTGTTATTTGTTAGCTTGAGTCCATAGGAAAAACCGAGCTATCAAGGGGGTTCGAGTTTGTTCTCCTGGTGCACACTAGTCCTAGAGATATTTGGATGCATTGTAAGAGTCTCTTAGGGGCTAGGCGGCAGAGGAGAAGTGGAGGAACCAAGTTTGGAAGAAGTTGGAGTCCATAAGGTGGTAGTCACCGTATGATTCAGTGGTCACCGTAAGATATAATGGTAGTCACCATATGATGCGGAGAATACAAGAAAATGAAGACATGAATTCGAGATAAAGAAGAGTCTCTAATTGAGTCACTGCATGATCAAAGGCTTGAGTCATCTTGTATGATACAACAGGTCACCGTATGTTTTCCAGAGAATTGGAAAGTTGCTGACGATATGAAGAAAAGGAGTTACTATATGATACGGTGACTAGCACCGTATCATAGAGTGACTATGTTGATTGACTGCTTTTGGGGGCAAACAACTAGTTTGAGGATGGTGACCTATACATATCTTTTTGCCTGCCCTTTTGGAGGGTCTCTTGGCCGTTGGAATAGTTGGTGGTACTACGGAAAAGCCAAGAGCAAGGAAGAGAAGCACTTGAGAAGGTTTTGGAGTGATCCTAGTTCTTGGGAGAGTAGCAAGAGCATCCATTGGTCTTTAGGCTTAGTGTGATCTTGAGAGAGTCATCTAGAGCTGTTACTCTTGGTCTATGGCAAAGCCTAGACTGGTTAGGCGTCGGTGTTGTGCTGTCCAAGAAGATTGTGGAAGCCATCACAAAATTTGTACCCCTTCTTTGACCTTTCCATTCGAAAGAAGCATCATGCATGAGTAGAGCGTCCTTTGGACCACGTCAAGCATGGATCCTTACCCTCAGAGGAATACCCAAAGTTGCCGGTGGGACGTGCCTGCGTCTTCACTCGTAGGATCGCCATTTAGCAATGGGACAGGGTCGAGACTCTGGCGGGAGTGACCCAACGTGAAGTAGAGGAATGCGCTATCCTTCTGATACCACGGAAAACATCATAGAATTTCTATTCCTGTCTTCCTTACTTGCTTTGCATTTGCATTTCCGCACTTATCTATGAGATTGCAAGTAGTTTTGCTTGATAGGTTGCTTTATTTTCCTTGTAATTGCATGCTTGTTCTCTTCATATCTTGTAGATTTGCTTGCTAGGGTGTTGTTCTTTGTCTTTACTTTTCATCCAGTTAAGTTTTTTTTTTTGATACTTATTCATCCAGTTAAGTTAAACGAGCCATATCCCTGGCCTAAAAGGTTTTAAAGACAACTGCCCACCCCCCCCCCCCCCT